>NW_004624737.1:35662228-35674673 GCF_000247695.1 Heterocephalus glaber | reverse complement strand
GGGTGGCAATCTTATTTACAGACAAAGTAGATTTCAAACCAAAACTGATTAAGAGAGACAAAGATGGTCACCACATCCTTGTGAAGGGAACAATCCAAGAGGAAGAGATGACAATCATAAATATATACGCACCAAATACAAATGCCCCTATCTATACAATAAGTTTATCCAAGGCATGGTTATTGTTAACTGAAAACTTTCCCTAGTACCCTGTCATTACAATTTGAAATATAGTCAGCATTGACAAATTTGAGACTGAACAAAAAACAAACAAAAATGAATGTGTAGTCCATTCCCAAAGCCAGCATCTTACTGATCAGGAAAAAAGATCAGGAACAAAGGAAGGAAGCTAAATATGTCTATTAATATTTAGCATAATATTAGAAATAGTAACCAATGAAGTTAGGTAAGAGAAACTATTGGAGGCATCAGAACTGAAGATAAAGGAGTGAAACTATCTTTTTAGATGATATAGTATTTGTGGAAAATTCAAAAATTATAATGTTGAAACTAACACAAGCAAAGATAATTCTTAGTATACATGTACAACTTTATATACAGAGATAAAGAATACCGAAATATAAATGTGCATGCATATATTTATATAAACAATAACCAGTTGAAGAAAATGAAAGAAGAAATTCTTTCTTTCTTTCTTCCTTTCTTCCTTTCTCTCTTTATTTCCTGTGTGGGATCTTGCTGAGAATCAAACCTGGGGCTTCAAGGATGCCAGCAAAACACTTTACCACTGAGCTACATTCCCAGTCCTGCAAACATGTTTATTATATAAACAAAAAAGCATAAAATATTTTGGAATAAACTAAGAAATATGTGAACCATATGGGAATTCTCCCATAACTCTAGCATAATCTGTCAGGGATTGTTTACTCAATATTGTGGCACTAAACATTGATAAAGGATTTAAATAGTCATAAATAAGAAAATGGTATGTAATAGACCAGCTTCTCCCTAAAAGTGACCACCCACATAACTAACTTGGAGCCCAGGTGCCCTGGGGGCTGTGTCTTGTCCAGGACAGGTGCTGTCGGCACCACTTCTGGTTGGGCAGGTGGTCCTCCGGCTCCAGGTCTGTGGTCCCTCTGGGCTGGAAGTGTGGCAGCTGGTGTCAGTGTGGTGATTCACACTGTTCTGTCCTCCCTTCCAGTATCATTTTTTCTGGAGCAAACCTGCTTTGATCTACTGGAGTGTCACTAAAATATTTGCTATCATTAAAATAATCAAAACCTCTCTGGGGAAAACTTTAAAACACTCTTGAAAGGAATAAAAATAGACTCAGAGCAAAAGACATTCTTTGTTATCTGATAGGGCAACTCAGCATCATAAAGATTCAATTTTCTCCAAGACAATATATAGTTCAACGTGATCCTAATTAAAATATATTTTTTTCTATAGAACTTGGTTCTGAAGTTCCTAAGAATAAAAAAAGTAAGAATAGCTATAAAAGGGCCGGGTATTTAGCTCAGTGGTTCCGCCACCTGCCTCACAAGCGTAAGGTCTCAAGTTCAATCCCCGGTACCAAAAAAAAAAAAATGTGTTTAAAAAAAGAAAAAAAGAATAGCTATAAAAATCCCCACTAATTTTTGATAAGGGATGAGGTTTGCCAGATAATAAGCAATATTTTAAAGAATCTATAAAACTGGTAAATGAACAGAAAATTAGAATTAAATAGAAAGTCCAGAATTAGACCTAAGCACATATGGAAATTTACCATATGATAAAGACAGTATCTCAAATCTTGAAAGAAAAGCTGATCCTTTCAACAAGTGGCGTTGAGACAACGGGATGGGCATTTGGAGAAAGACAATATTTGATCCGTGCTCCACACCAAACATGAGGATAAATTCCAAATGGATCAGACATCTTCGTGTAAAAAATGAAGTCATATGGGTTCTAGAAGGAAACATGAGAACTTAAAATAATATCAATGTGGGGAAACTTTTTCTAACTCTGACTCAAAAATCCCAATTCAACAAAAGAAAAGATTGATCAATTTCACTACATAAAAATAAAGTAACATGGGTATGGCAAAAAACATGTAAGCAAGGTCAAACGACATAGAACCAAAATGGTGAAGCCTCGCTGAGAACAACCTGGAAAATAACAACTTGTCAAAGAGAAAAAAGGAAGTAGATCTGTGGGAATCAGGAAGGAACTGACAGAAAAATTAGAAGCTACAGAGAATTTGGAGGGAATAGACCACAGTGTAGAGAAAACAATGAAGCAGACCGGAACCTTGGCCTGGCTCCTGGGAAGGGAAACCTGCCTTTGCAGACATGAGGCCAACCCACAAGGTTGGAAGCTCCAAGGAGAAACAATGGACTGGGCTGGCAGAGCTTGCCCCTCAAAAATCCCACAGCTATTATAAACTGCAGAACAGTAGGGTTTTACTCTGAAGTGACTCCTTCTACATGGCGGCCTGCAGTTGGAGAAGGAATCCAGTGCAGCACTAGCCATGTTCCTAAAAGTGTTTAATCAGGCACCATTTCAGGAAGGGGTTGGTTATTTAAAACTGAGACTCTGGGCCAGGCATTTAGCTCAGTGGTTTCACCACCTGCTGTGCAAGCGCAAGGACCCAAGTTCGATCCCTGGTACCAAAAAAATGAATAAATTAAAAAAATAAAACTGAAACTCAGAACAACTAAAACAACTTTTCTTTAAGGTTTCCTGTGAAACCCTGAAGTGATTGGGTGAGAAACAGGCATGGGACAGAGCATGGAGAAGAGCTGGGTTAGATCAGTGGTGGTAAGCCTGTGGTGTGTGCACCACACTGGGCCGTTTGTATCATTGAGAGCTCCAAGATATTGACCATCCCTAGGCTAGACATAGACCCCTTGAGAAGTTTAAGCTTAGGAAGGGATAGACGCAGGTCCTGGCCCTCCATGGTGAAAAGCCAGGCCCACTTGTGGCTTTCAGAAGTGGCTGGGTCTGAAAGTGCTGGCATTAAGTACAGTGGGGTGCTCAAACCCTTGCCCTGCTGCATACATCCAGCAGGAATCAGAGGTCTGATTGTCCCATCTACCAATGTGGGCAAGTACATGCCTCGTGTTGGACAGTTGCCTTAGCTTGTGAGAGGGACCTTGGATCAGGGGACACGTCACAAACCCACAGCCCATAAAGCCACTGGAGAAAACTGTGACTTTCTGAATTCTAAGACTGCAGATCCTAGAAGGAAACTGCTCTTTCAAAAATACAGGGAATTTTTTTTTTTCTTTTCCTAGACTCATTTTTTCCCTTCTTTTTCTTCACCAGTTGTGGGGGGCTTGGAAGATTTTCCTTTTTTTTTCTTTTTTCCTTTTACATTTTTATTATTAATTTTTCTTTTTTCTCCATGTTTTCTTTTTTTGTTTTTTCTGTTATCCTCATCTATTAATTTTCATTTATTCTTTAATAGACCCTTTATCTCACTTTCCTTCTTTCTCATCCTCATCCACTGATTAATTTTTCAAAATTTTCTTTCATTTTCCTACTCCCCATCAGTTTTGACTCCAAGTCCACTATGTCTAAAACTGGGATAGCCCATTCAGTTGTCCCAATACCATATATTGAGAGGATCAGCTTTTCTTTCAGTTTTTAAAAAACTGAATCTGGAAATGATAAGACAAATCCAGAGTATGAATTCCACAAAGTAACTCTCCTGAATTCTTTGAAGAATGACAAAACAAAACAAAATAAAATAATGTAAAAACTATTTTAGGTTGAGACTGAAGAGAATAACATACAAATGTTATACATAACATTTGTTTGGATATCAGATTTAAACAAAAAAATGAACAAAAGGACAGTAGACAATTGAGGAAATTTGCATATGAACAAAAAACTGTGTTGAGTCAACAGGAAACGTCTTGGGTGTCTGAAAGGTGGCGTGGTTATGGCAGAGAATATCTGTGTTCTTTGGGATGTTATTTAGGGGTAAATTGTCATGATGTGAATTTCCAAGTACCTCAGAAAAAAAAAAATGCTTAGTCCTTGAAGCTTAATATGAAGTACACATTTTAAAAACTCTTGCTTCAATAATGATCTTCATGACACAGGCTTAAAAAATCTAGATTTTAATTGGTGGTGGGGAGGCTATAGGACACTGAAGCATGAACATTAACCTTGTTGAAATGGCTCTGTGGCCAATAAACACCCAACAATGGAAGGGTTGTGGCTTGTTCAAGATTATGGAAAGAAAAGATTACGCCATGAGGAAAAAATGCGGTCTTGTTATCCATGCCTTAGGCTATGTGGGACATTTTAAATCTGTAATTTTTAAGGAAACTTTTCATTAAAGTGTAAGCTAAGTGCAGAAAAGGACACGTATTATAAGTGCACAATCCAGTGCCTCTCTGCAGAGGGAGCAGATCCGTGAAAACCTAACCCCATTTAGGAGGAAGAACACCCCAGCTGCTGGAAGTGTCTCAGGGCTCACCTTAAAACTCAGCCCAAGATTGGGGCTGGGGATTTAGCTCAGTGGTTCTGCTGCCTGCCTCGAAAGCACAGGGACCTGAGTTCAATCCCCGGTACCAAAAAAAAATAAATACAAAAACTCAGCCCAAGAATCACCCAGTAGATGCTTCTTTGTGTGTACTTGATATGTTTGATTTTTTTTCAGCTAACATCTTTTGAATACCCTTTCTGTGTGCTGAACACTGTGAAGTGCTTGCTGTGTTCCACAGCGTGGAGTCCTTAGTGCTTGCGTGCACCTGCCACACCAAAGGGTGGGAACTTGTCAGCACATTTTTCAGTTAAGGAATAAGAGTCAGCAGGCTTTTGAGATCCAAACCCACTCACTCCCGGCACCCCTTGATGTTCCACTCTGGGATTCACAAAGTCCAATATTCAACATGTATGTTTCAGGATATATCCTGCCTCTTCTTAAGTACAATGCAAATTCCCTATGATGAGTGTTGTCACTGTGTATATCTAAAATGTACCAGTAAATGTTTTACTTCAATAAACAAAGATTTGACATTACAAAAGAAGAGCCATGACTCAGCCTCCACTAAAGACATTGTCACATTTTTTGGTTCATGAACAGGTACCTGAGCCAATCAGAGAAGAGATGTAGTAAAGGTCACTGGGAGAGGGACATACTCTGTTTTCTCATAGATCTGTACCTGGGAGGAGGACACATAAACCAAGAGCCGTTTTGTCTCTTCTAAAGGCTCACCACTGCTTCAGAACTTCCATGGGATTGGCTGAGGTCTCCACTGCTACTTTATTATAGCCCAGTTTTTGCTTCTGCCCAAGCCTGCTTCCTTCTACATGTGTTAATCACAGATCACTCTCTAATAATCCAACAGCTGAGAATCTGATTCCCAAGAAACCTGACTGATATGTGATTTATATATATTTCCCCACAGTTCTTGGATTATAACTTCCTGTCCAAAGCAGGACATGGAAATGAGACTTTCTCTTCCCTGAGGCAGTTCATAGAAACTCATCTTCCACTGCCTTTCTGCCTTGGAGCTGGCCATAAAGAAATTTTCTGGCCTACCTTGTCTAAGAGCAGATTATGAAACTCCCATCTCAGAAGGAGTCCTGTTCCATACCTGGGAGGAGAGAATTCTGCAGAGAGACCACAGAAGTCTTAGGGCTGGGTGGGTTCCCCTTCTCCCCATCTAGGATTTGATCCCATGCTTTTTGTCCAATCACATTTCCACACAGTTGTCCATGCTTTATTCATACCTGTTGTAGTCGGGGTTTGCAAGGGAATAGATTTAATACAGGACACATCATTTATAGGATTATTTTATAATATTTACCCAAAAAGTCACATGCAGAGGACTGCAAGAGATCTGTCCATGTGCTAGAGACCCAAAGAATCCACCTGAGGCCCCAGATCCCACAGTAATGTCCTGTACGAGTCCAGCTGATGGCCCAGAGCCCACGGCAATGTCTCATGCAAGTCTGTATTGAGGCTCTGCACCCAGAGGCCCAAAGGCCAGTGGTAGAAGCTAGATTGCCTGCACCAGGGGGTGAAGGATCTGTGCCACCAGGCTGAGGGCTCTGCACTGGAGGCAGGAAGTGACGCTCAAGGCAAAGATCAGAGCTCCCCTGAGAACAGCAGCCATCTCCAGCGACGGCAAGGAGCTCCTCCGACGAAGCGAGAACAGCCAAGGTTGCATCCGGAAAACCACCCACAGCAAGCCTCTCCTAGAAAATCAACAGCCCCTGATCTTCCCCTCCAGTTCTCCTTTTATGCCATTGGCAACAATCCTCAGGTGGGTCTTCCACGCCCAGACCACGCTGACTCAGTTCAGCTGGGTGTTCCAAGTTGACCATTAGTTAATCTACCTCAATACCTATGCAATTAAGTCTCTTAAAAATCCGAAAGGAGAGCCGGGAATTTAGCTCAGTGGTTTTGCTGCCTGCTGCATAAGCGTAAGGACTGGAGTTCAATCCCCAGTACCAAAAAAAAAAAAAAAAAAAGAATTCTTATGGGCTGGGGATTTAGCTCAGTGGTTTCGGTGCCTGCTGCGCAAGCGCAAGGACCCAAGTTTGATCCCCGGTACAAAAAAAAAAAATCCGGAAGGACAAGGTCTGAGGGGTTTCTGGATAGCTGAGCATGTGAAACCTTGCAGTAAGGTGAACAAGAAACGTTCACAAGCAGGGAGAGCAGTGCACTCCTGCTGCACGGGGACAGAAGCTCCTGTGCTCCAGGCCCTCCCTCCTAGACCTGCTCTTGTGTCTCTTCATCTGAACTGTTTATCTGTATCCTTAAAATACCCACGATAATAAATGGGTACAGGTGTGTCCCTGAGGGTTTCTTTATGTTTATCAGTACATGTTTGCTGTCCACAGTGATTACATTCATTGCGAGCCGGTACTTGTACATTTCCCTGAGTTCTATGAGCTGCTGCGGCAAATTACTGAAGCATAAGGCAAGGGTGACGGGACTCTCCATTTATACTTGGTTGTTTTAAAGTTCAGAAGACTGACTGGACTTGGGAGAAACATCTAAAGTGAGGGGCCAGTCCTGTAGGACTTCGTGCTCAACCTGTGGGATCCGATGCTTTCTCCAGAGTTTACCAAATCAGGGATGGCCAGCCAGTGTCTGCTGCAGAACTGATCAGTTGTTTGCTGGTGGGGACAAATCCCAACACACTTTGGGGTCACAGAAGTGGTCTGTGTTGTGAAAGCTGAGTGTATTTTTCCACTACATTGTCACTAATTTTGGCATTTGTGGTGCTAAGCACTTACTTTAGTTATTCATTCCACAGACCAATTGTGAACCTACATGCACACCCCCGCCCCCGTGTTGTGAGCCTTCTTTTACAGGTAAGGAGACTGGGACCCTGAGCAGTGAGGTAAGGTGCCAAGTTTGCATAGCTGCATCCTAATTGATAGAGTTAGGATTCAAACTCAGGTTTATCTGATTCTAAATTCACTGCCCATGATGATAAAGCTATGAGCAATGCAAGAGAAGAGCTGAAAAAAAAAAAAAGGAAAGAAAAACTCCAGATTTCCAGGTGTCCATGGTCAGCATTTTGCGTTAAATCAGAGAAACAAGTGTCCATCTTGGTACGGGCAGATCTTGGTGATGATGCTGAGAGAGCTTCCATGAAAGACTCACCCATGTCTGTAGCCCAGGGGTTCCTGGCTTAGTGAGACGCGCTTATTTACACTTCCTTCATGGGTTCCTGAGGAGAGGGGAGGAGAGCGAAGCAGGCATGTGCTAAGACCCTCAGGCCTCCTCAGTCCTAACAGGCTTCCCTGGGCATTCTTTAAGTCATCACAGGCCAAGCTCCTCGGGGAAACAGTCCAGGGAGCAGGTGGTCCCCCACTCCTACCGAATCCCACCTCGAAAGGACAATGAAACCACAGCTGTCACCACCGCCTCGCTCTTGGGCATCCTGCTCTCACTAGATCCTGGTTTTCTGAGCCGGCTGGCCTCATGCGATTGGGCAAACAGACAGTTGTTATCGCAGCCACACATGCTGACAGGTGACTCTGGGCTGGGCTTGAGCTCAGCCCTCATAAGGGAAGGGAAGGAAAGATCTGTGGCCCCATCTTATGGATGAGGAAACTGAGGTCTGAGAGGGTTTGTATAGCATGATCACAGACACTGGGCTGGCAAAAAGCAGGATCAGGACCCACACCAATTCTGTGAGCTTCTTTGTTCCTCTCAATGTCCCTATTTTCCCCATGAGCCTGTGGGAGGCTGCGTGCGCGTGCGTGCATGCGTGTGTTCCTAGGGATTGAGTCTAGGGCCTCTGCACTGAGATCCATCTCCAGCCCCTTTTTATTTTTCATTTCTTAATTTAGAGACAGAGTCTCACTAAGTCACTAAATTGTGCAGGCTGGGCTTGAACTTGCAGTCCTCCTGCCCCAGCCTCTCAGAGTGCTGAGATTACGTGTGATTGTTATCTTTTTACCCTGAAACTTGTGTGCACAGAGGATGACTGACATCCTGACCTAGAGCAACCTTCTCTCTTTCAAGAAAAGACTGCATTATGGTCCCTGAGCTTTGCCAGCACAAGTCAAAGACTCACAATGAACAGCCAACAATGGCTTGCTGAGCCTAAATATGCCAAATGACACTGGCCCAAGTGTTTCCCATTTGATCCTCACAGTAACCTTATTATTCAGAGGGGCTCAGACAGGTAGGGAAACTCAGCCCCTGTGCAGCTAGGAGACCTGAGTCTGCCGGGAGCAGCCAGGCAGGGTCTCCCATGCAGGGCAGCCCAGAGATGATCAAAGGGCCCATAGAGGGAGTGACACTCCTGCCGGGCCAGCTGCGTGGGTGCCAGTCCGTGAGGTCAGCACATCTCAGGCTCTCGCTGTTCCTGGCATCACGCTGGCATGCAGAGGGCTCCAGTGTAGGCTTCCACAATGGTCACCTGATCTGGAGCTGGTGGGCGCACAGCCTGAGATGTTTATGCTCTGACAACCAAGTGGCCTGACGGGCATATGGCCACTGCCACAGCCTGCGGGGATAACAGAAGACAGGGGAGGAAAAGGAATCCCCTCTCTCTGAGAAGCACAGCTTTGCTTGGCTAGGGCCTGGAGTCAAAGAAACCCGAGGCTTCTGAATGACAGTGACATTCCCCAGGGATTAAGCATGGTGGGTAGAAGCCGGGTCTCCACAGGGGTGCCCAGCCCCATGGAATTTAAATCATGCAATTAGCCCCAGGCTGACATTTCGTCCACATTCATGTCATGCTGCCATCACTTCCCATCCCCCTCCAAAGAAACTCAGTTGCCACAAGTTGTGTGATGCGTACTGGACCCCCATCTTCTTTTTTGTCTGGAGACAGCAAATGAGAGAAAGTCCTTCTTGGCCTCATCCAATCATAGCGTGCAGCTCCATTTTCCAGGGAGCCATGCTGAGTTGCCCTTCCCTATGCTGCCCAAAGCCCGGGCTGTGGACTCACTTGGTGTTTTGCCAACCAGTGGTGGAAGGGCAGTGCTATTATCCCCGTGGCTTGGGACAACAGTGCTCTTAGGGGAGGCAAAGGTGCCAATGCCCCTGCTGGTTTAGAACAACTGCTTTTCTGTTCAGAGATAGTGGGTGCACCCAAAGGTCCAGACCCTGGATTTCTTGACTCCCAACCAACTGCTACTTTGACTATAACACAACACCTGTGGGGCTGACTAGAGGAAAAGAGCCCTGGGTGATACGTCCCTCACCAGAGAGATGGAAGCTCAGCTTTCCCTCCAGCCAATGAGGGAGTCCTCTGAGTTGTTGGGCAGAAAAGAGCCTCATGGGTCGTGTCCTCACTTTTCCTCAGCTAAAGTTCCCTGACTGTCTCCTTCAAATTCAGATGCACATCCAGTTCCATGAGTAACCATATTATTTTTAAACAGCATCCTCCAGCCACAGCCTCTCCTGGGTTTTCAGACAGAGGTGATCTTTTGTGAAGCCAGGATGGGAGTTTATTTTATGATTGTTTTCAAACTTCTGTAGGAATTCTATGGACTTCAAAGTAAAAGGCTGGTTTTGACAGAGGGACGAACGATAGACAAAGCTCACTTCAGGGGGTAGACAAGAGAAGCCAGGGAGGGTGGAGAGAAGGGAAACCAAAAGATGAGATAGTGGAGGCAGCAGAAAGGCTCAGACCTTGAGGATTTACAGAGGGGTGTCCAGTCTCAAAAGCCCCATTTCACCAGGAAACCCCAGGCAGAATGGCTAAAAGCTCATCTCTAGGAGAAACAGAGTGGGGTGGGAGGTGCAGTGCCTCCGCTCACTAGCGGCCAGGTGGCTAAACTTCGCTGAGCCTGAGTTTTCTTATCTGTAAAATGGGCAGACTGTCAGAGTCCACTCGAGAAATGGAAATTGTTATTCTCAACACTCAGGTAACAGTTCCCCCAGCAACTTAATGATTTAATTATTTAACAGTCTCTACTAGAGTTGTTAGGATATCAAAAGGGTAGGATTTAAATCTGGATAATACATCGGCCAGTGTCTTTCTCCTTCATTCTTTCAGATGAATTTTTGCTTTAATAATAAACATCTTGTTAATATACTAAGTGTTGTTAATGTTTCCTAGCTGAAAAGCAAATTAAACTTTTGCCATTAGTTAACAAAGAATACAATGTTCATAGTAAAAAAGTCAAGTAGTATGTATTTCAAAAAATTTTATCTGAATTATTCAAATAGTATAAAAGTCAGTTTCTTGCTCTATCTCAATTTGCAGAGGTATTTAATGTTAACAATTAATTACTTACATACTTTTTCCAGAAGTGATCTATACCCTTGGATTTTACACAGATTTAGTCATACTACAATGCTGTTGAGGAACTTGCATTTACTCCTTAATAATATGCCTTAGCAGCACACAGAGATCTGCCTGTCTTTGGAGAGCCACATTGTATCCCTTCACAGTAGGCATCATCTTTATGTAAGTATTTTCCTATGCGCAGCACTCTGCTTGTTTCTAGCTTTTGCTATTATGAACAGTGCCACAATGAACTACCCTGAACATGGAGCTTTGATTAGTGCTACAAATAAACCGGTGGGATAAATTCCTAGAGGTAACTGCTGAGTCCATTTCCCTTGTTGCAGTTTTAATGGACAATTGCAACTCACTTCCAAAGAGGCTGTAGCCACTGACTCACCGGTGTAGAAGGTCTGTCTGGCTTCACCAGCTCTGGGTATTCTCAACTTCACTAAACTGTTCTGTTAAAATAATAGTGTAGATCATAGAATAGAGCGCATTTTAAATGATCCCATCGGCAGACAGGAATGCTCAGAGTCACCTTGGAAGGAACTTCCTCCTCTTTGAAAAGAAGCTCAGAGGGAGCCAGGCATTTAGCTCAGCCAGTGCCACCACCTGCCCCGCAAGCACAAGGACCTGAGTTTGATCCCTGGTACCAAAAGAAGCTCAAAGGGTCACAGGGATACAGACCAGGGCCGAACCTCCACACTGCTGCTTGGCATCCCAGAGATGCTGGCAGGTGCAGCAATGTTCTGGGTTTGCAGAGTAGTGATAGCAAATGAAATAAAGCATGAGAAAACTTCTAGGACTGGAGTCTGGAACTCAGTGAATGTTTATTGATAGGAAACAAGGCAGAGTGTCAGAGTCCCGGGATGTTTGAGAATAACCCTAGAATAACAGAGACCTAGGTTCCACTTCCTGCTTCTTCCTGCCGCCTCCTGCCAAGTTGCGTCACTTCGTTAACTTTTCTCACAGGACTGTCAGTTTGATTTCTCCTACGACATCACTGGGCTAGGTGGACATGAGTGACAGAGTTGGATCATAATGCAGGTGACATTTTGTACTCTATGGAGGACAGGCAGCATCACGGCAGAAGACAGGCGAGGTCTCAGCCCCACCTCTGTTACGGGGTCAGGGTAGAGGCGAGGGAGGGTGAGCTCTGAGGACAGACTGAGCTTCCTGCGGTGCTCCTGTCCCTTGAAAGCAGGGTGACCAGGCAGGTTCTTACAGCTGAGACTCAGTTTCTTCAGTTATAAAACTGACAGCAGCAGTTACCTCACGGGCTGAGTATGAAGATGACAAGCCAGTCACAGCTGACTCTGCTAAATGCCGAATGCACTAATAAGCAATAATAACCATTCCGCTTCACTGCAGGTTATTTGCAGGTTGGGATCGGGATGCTTCTACAGAGTGGGACAAAGAGATGTGTCCAGCTCTCTCACCTTGCGGTCACACTCCCCGTTTGTGAAGGGGGTGACTCAGCCTTGTTGTCGCTTTGGTAGCTGTGCAGTGCACCCTGGGAGGACGGGGAAGGGCATGGGACAGTCAGAGACAGGGCTGCAACCCCAGGTAGGGTTCTCATGCTTTTTCATTACTCTTGGAAAGAAGTGAGAGGAGGTAAATTAAATTTTTTTTCCGCTGGAGCCATTTAATGCACTTGATGTCTGACCCGTAACATGGAAGTGCTTGCCCAGTACCGTCTTGGAGGAGTGGGGGAATCAGACAGAGCATGCGCTAACTTCAGAGTTTTCGCTGCAGTGCTATTTCCCTTTGAATCTGCT
>NW_004624737.1:35628936-35662118 GCF_000247695.1 Heterocephalus glaber | reverse complement strand
TTCTGAAAAACACCTTGTGAACAGTTACTTTTTTTTATGTTGAAAATTTCAGACTTACGGAAATGATGCAAGAAAAGCCCAGTGAATACCAGATAAACCCAGTGTTTCTTATTTGGCCATTGTACATTATTTTTAAGATGCAGAGAGCCGGATTTATATAATAGGGTCCCCTCTACTAAAAGTGTTATGGGGATGGATTTACTATATCAATATTGTGACTTCCAGGTACTCAGCTTCCTGGAGTTTGAAATCTGTTACTGCATTTGGCTGCAAGTTGGGGATGTAACAAGTCCTGTCTGTAGTGACTGCCACAGGAACGCCTCGTACAGCCAGTATAGCAGATGCGCTGTTTCTGACCCACAGGAGCGGGCGTCTCCTCACTCCCAATTCACACAGCGTTTGGTGACTGACACTCAGACGCTGTCCTCACTCGGCCAGGAAGTCTGCACCCCCAAACCGCTCTGTCTTTGGGACTGCAAAGCCCTTTTCCCAGAGGTGTTTGGAAGAGTCTCAGAAGGAAATTTCAGCACAGATATTTGAAAATATTTTAATTTTAACTTTTGAGAGAGTTGCAGTGTTAATTTTAATTTCCTTCCACCAAAGAAGTCTGTGGATGAGGGTTGGGGCAGAAGATGGGGTTTTATGAAACCACAGTAAAAATAATGTAACAGTAAAGACAAACAGATGAAGCAGCCATTTAGAGAATCTGGCGAGGCTCTTGTTTCTTCCGCCTCTCGTTAGCCACGTATTCCCCGGTAAATCACCCCACTGCCTCCTCACTTGCCAAAGGAGGACAGACATCAGTGTTTACCTGAGTGTGTTGGGGGAGACTCAGTTCTGGGCACTGTGATGATCTGATCCTTACGAATACAGGGATTTAGAGTAAAATTTTATCTGTCGGAGGAGGAGGAGGAGGAGGAGGGGGAAGCATAACAAGGCGAGGGGAAGAACAGAAAGGAGAGGACGAGCCTGTAGCATGCAGCGGGGTAGGACGGCAGGAACCAGGGGAGGCACAGGCTTGGACTTCGACGTTGGCGGGAACCTCGACAGCAAGTCTGGGGAGACAAGCGATCCTCTCGCAGGCAATTCAGTCAGCTGCTGTCTCGGAGGCCCCGTCTCCGGAGTCTCCCCGTGTGGCCCGGAGGCCCGCGGCAAACTCCTCTCGAGGCCGCTGGGCCGCCGGCTTGGGCTCCGGCTCCCAGGGCGCGAAGGCACCGCTCGCCCGCCCGCCGCAAGCTCTGGAGCCCCGGGAGCCGACAGCGGGTGGGGGGTCCCGGGCGGCCTCTTCGCGCGGTCTCTGCGCAGCTCCTGGACGGCTCTGCCGGGCCGGGCTCTGCCTTAACCCGGACCCGCGGAGACGCGGAGCTGCGCCCCAGGGCGGGGTCGTGGGCCAGCGGCGCGGGCGGGTTCGTTCCTCGGAGGTTCGGCCGATCAACGTCCGGAACAAAGGAGGCTGGAGTTCGTCGTTGCCGTCGCGAAGTTGTTGCAGGGAAGAGAAGCGAGCAGAGACCCACGGCCGTCCCACCTGCTGCTTCTGGGCCCCGAGCAGGAGCGGCCGAGCTGCCTCCCGGGCGCCGCGACCTGAGGGGGCGGGGGTCCCCAGGAAGGCGCGGCCGGGCCGGGCGGGGGACGGGAGGCGGCGCCGGCCCTGTCTCCTCCCCGCCCCTCGCGCCTCCTCCCCGCGCCGCCGGGAAGGACGAGGCCGGGGCGCGGGCCCGGCCAGTGACGCGTTGCCGACCTCGCCCCGCGCTGGGCCGAGCCATGAGCCAGGACGCGGGGCCCGGCGGCCCGGAGCGGCCGGCCGGAGCCGGAGTCGGAGTCGGAGCCGCCGCAGCCCCTGCGCCCCCCGGCCCGCGCGGGAGGCCCCCGCCCCAGGCCGGCCCCGCCTCGCTCGCCCGAAAGTAAGCACGCGACGCGGGCAGCGCTCGGGACGCCCGGACCCCGCGCCTCACCCGCTGCGACCCTCGGGGCCGCCCGCGCTGGGAGGTTGGGCGGGGAGAGCCCGGTTACCCGGCGGCATCACCGCCTCCTCCGCGGGCGCCACTTTGACCTCGTGAGCCTCGCGGCCCGGGCGGGGAGGTGGCCGGGGACCCCTCACCCCTGCCCCCGGAGCGCGGAGCCAGGGGTTCGCGGACGGCCGCCCCTCCGAGGTCCGCCCGCAGCCGGCTGCGGGAGACGGCGCTGGGCCCTTCCCGGGGCCCCTTCCGGGGGCCCCGGGCAGCGCTTCCTCGCCCTGCCGTCTGGGTGCCCCAGCGCCCTCCGCACTTCGGGGGACACAAGAGCAAAGCGGTGACGCCGCGTTCTCTTCGCTCCGATCGCTTTTGACAGTTTGAGGCCTAGAACGCTGATGTATTTGGAGGACCTGCACGCTCCCGCAGGCTCGGTCAGCTTGTGACCAAGTCCGCGGCTCTAGTGTAAGAAATGTGGGAAAGCAAAGGGTGAGCTTTCCAGAGAGACTAACGGAAACTAGATTTATGAACGTAAATAAATACAGCGGGATCCAGCTGTGGGTCAGAGTACCCTAAAATGCTGCCGTGGGTGGGATGTTGGGGGTCGCGTAAACTTACTAAAATGTAGCTAGAGAAACTAACTAGCGCGGGGTGTAGGTGGACGTAAATAGCGGTAAATATTTATGGTTTTATAAACTTAGGTAACAGAAAAAGGGAAAATTCAAATTTGACACCAATAACGCAGGTTTCGTGTTTCAGAACAAAATGGTTCCCTATGTATTGACTGGTGGAATAGTAAAAGTGCATTTATTTTTTAAACACTTCATATTTTATGTAACTTTCAACTACTAAGAGTTTCTGACTATTTGAAAATGAAATATTTCATATTGTTATTTTCCTGTTTTGCAGATTATTTCAGCTAACACTAAATAGGAATGACAATTTATGTAACTCATTATTTAAAATTTCTCTTTAGTGTTTAACATAAATAGAAATGAACAGAGAAAAATAACTGTTTAAATCTAGAGATTACTTACTAGAAAATCCTATTGGACCAGTCGTTCATTTGGAGACATCTGACGTGCTTCTCCAGTGTCTTATGCCTTGAAATTAAACTGCGTATTAAACTTATCAAGATTACTTTGGTATCAGAATCACTGGATTTTTCTGTTACTTATTTTTAAGGAGAAGAAAAGTAGAAACTTTATGTTCACAGAAAAATCTTTGTAGATGAATGTCTGATTATGGGAAGTGGATTATTTAAAATATATTTTAATTACCTCATATACTTAATAAATCATGCTGTAAATCTACCACCACCACTCCCCTCCCCATTTTGAAACTTCCCTCTCTGGGATATCTAATTTTAAACGATTAGACCAAAGATGGCCCCTTCTGCTTGCAGTGCAAGCAGGGATCTCAAGGGCCTGATGACTCTGCCTGGCTTTGCACTGGTGACGGATCCAGGGTGCAGGGATCAGGTCCAAGGCTGTGAATGTGCCTGTGGGATTTGATGTTCAGGCACTTAGGTTTAGAATCTTTATAAGGGTGATTTGGGGTTTGTGCTCCCCTCAGTCCTCACTGATGTTCCGCTGGAGCCAGGCGCAACATGGCAAATGCTTTGCAGGTCCATCTTTAATGTGCTGAAACTCGAGTAGGTTATTTTGAAACTACGTTTGCATAATTTAATCTGAGCGACCATTTTTACGTAGTTATGAGGTGCTGTTTGCACCGGCCATCTTCGAGAAAAAGTAGTGGGGAGACTGTCCTCTGCTGCAATATGAATGTCCACCTTGGCATTTCGAGATATTCGTGAGCTCAGGTTTTGGGTGAAATTCTTTTCTTGTGAAACACATATTAGATACTATTAAGAGACCACTAATTTTTCAAATTGTTTCAGTGAGGTTATTGTGTAATTGGTAAATGGGGAACTTCTGTTCTCTTTCAAAATGATGAACGTAGCAGTAATCTTCATATTGCATAGCGCTTAAGGATTACAAGATGCTTTTCACTTCTTAAGATCTGTGGTGACTGAATTTTATTAGTAATGGCTTTCATTTTGGGTGAAATCAATTACTTTTGTAAAACCACTAGCGACTGCGATAAAAACGGATTTCTGTTCACATGTATTCCATTTGGTCTTAAGAGAACAGCCTTGTAGAACATTGAAACAGCTAAACACGTGAGGTTTGATGGTGAATAGAAACTGATTTGCGTGTTGAAAGTCAGTCTCCATACTTAAAAAGACCGCATCTAAGTTAGTCTCTATGCAGTACTTTGGCTCTAATCAGGAATAGTTTTCTTCTCATTATATTCTTAGCTTCAGTTAAGAGTTCTCCATGCCATTTCTGCCCTTGTGTACTCTTGACTTCTACCTAAAAGAAGTATCTGTAGACTGTCAACCAGGTTATAGACACATATCACAAATATCTTGTGATATTTTGGGGCGAAATGTGCCAATGTGGAGCCATTATTGTGTCTCATATTATTGAAATTGTTTGGGCAGCAAAAACTATAAATAGCACCTCAAGAAGACATTTGGGATAAGGTTAAGAAATCAGAATAATTTCAGAAAATAAGTATACAATTTTTCCTATACAGCAGAAGAGAACTTTGATGTTTGTTGGTAAATGCCTTATAAGTATTTATCTCCTCAAACATTCATATTTTATTCCCAAGATTGTTTGGCTTTAATTATGTGCTTTGAAAAATCACACCTAATCCTTGATTTATATTTTTATTAACCTTAGTGAACATCAGACAATCAAATTTTAGGTCACAAGTTTTACAACTCTCGCCCGAGTGAAAGCAGTCACTTGATTCTGAGCGAAAAGTTGAACTCAGCCCATCAGATGGGACTACAAAGTGTGTCACTAATCATGGTGAAAATTAACCAAATGCACACACCTTGTATGAAGTGAACCACACAGGTGATATTCCTAAATTGCTTGATTTGCGGCAAGATATTCCTGATTAATGCACGCCGTCAGTTTGCATATTGAAGTAAACATGACTTATTTTTTCCTTTCCAGACAATTTTTATGACCAAACAAAAACCAGTTATAAAAATAGAAAAAGTTCTGGTTTAGCATTTAATAGCTGGTGTCACCTGTTAACTTGTTGGTGGTTTAGGAAGACATAAATGCTGTTTTGATTTCTAGTTTATAGTCTTCTGCGTGACCTTAGAACTACAGCGTTCCCTGCGGAGTAAGTATTCCCCTGATTCAGAATAGGAAATGTTACAAATAGCAACTCTGATGCAGATAATTTTACAGACGTTCTGCCTTTGGAGGGATTTCCATTTAACCCTTAGGTTGTGATCTGCAGGCGAGTTGTATGTTATGTCTACCACTTTGATTGCTTGCTGATAATTATATCCAGAATCAGGGGAGGAAATAAAAATTTGCTAAAAGGGGACATTGCCTCACACTCATATTTGGTCCTTTTCTGGAAAGAAGATGGAATTTCTAATATCAGAGCTACTTCTAACATCAGTTTTAGCTCATTTTTAGGAGAAATAGGAATATACTTGTAGATGGAATTTCAAAAATTTTAAGCAGCACCTTACACTGCAAGCAAAATAAGCATTAGGCAAGGAAAACATCCGAGAGGCTTAAGCATTTACTCAAACAGAAGAAGGGAGGGCGGCCTCTTTACATTCTGAAAAGTTTGCTTCTCTAGAAAGTTTCTTGAAGGTTTTTTTTTTTTTTAAAGAAAATTTTGCTGGGGAGTTTTGTCACAATAAGTATTTTTAGGTGGTACATATAACCATGTAGTTACGAGTTTTTCTCAGATGGCCCAAGAGATCAGTATTATGAAATGTAGTACATTGTTCCCATTAGTCACAGCAAGCGACTACATATGGTGCGCAGAGAGCGCCTCTAAAGCCAGTGCTGTAAAGGGAAATTTTGTTCACTGCTTTTATTCTTCTGTCTGCTTCTTATTTTGCAGCCTCCTTAGCAGTTTGTCAAATTGATCTGTTTAAAAAGCCTAAATCTACCGCTTGGAATGGGAATTCTCATCTCCAAGATCTTTTTGCTTGCCCTAATAGTCATTAGGGGGAAACCCCAACCGAGATTGACTCATGGTGAAATGATCCTGTGTTATCCAGTTTCTCTTTCCCCCAGGTTTATTTTTCTTGTGGCATAGGTTCTCGAGTCCAGTTTAAGCTAATATTTCTTCACTGCCCAGACAGCCAGTCCTCAGGTAGACAGACTGATATCGCTTGATGCAGAGCTTTGATAAACAAAAATACACGAAGTGTTGCGAACTGGGCTCTAACCAAGGGATAGAAATTAAAATAGGCTGAACCAAACAGAGAAATTAAGAATGGGAGGAGCATGAGATACTGAGTTGAAACTCTCAGAAGGAATTTCGAAGCAGCATCCCCCCAACCCTCTTCTTTCAGCCCTGTTCCCTTTGCAGGCTGAAAGCTTGAATGAGTTTCCTCGATCACAAAATGCCACTTCATCAGCGTTGTATTTCCTGCCACAGTAATGATGGAATTGATATTATTCTGTGTATTTTAACAGGGAAAGTTGCTGTGGACCCACAGAGGGGTAATGGACTGGTAGCTGGATTTAGAATAGACTGTTGAAAAGTTTTGCAGAAAAGGAAGTGATTTGTAGCCCAGAATTAGAGAAAAGACAGTAATTAGCAGTTTGTAGAAAAGAACACAAGGCACTTCCTTTTCTGGTTGACAAACCTGGCTGGATGTTGGTAATATGCATGTTATGCCGGCATGCTTCGTGTTGCTTATTCCCACCGGTGAGTAGACCAGAGAAGCCTGATTGTAATCAAGGGGGGACATTTTTGAATCAGGAATTTGGTTTTCACCACCACGGTGGGCTGATAGTTTTACTGACTCAGTGGGTGGTCACTTTAAATTCCATCCAACTGAGGAGTTCTACAAGGTTTAGGCCTGGACACAGTGAGTTTGGGGACAAGTCATCACCACCAGCTGTTTGCAGAGGTGGTGGAAGGGAAGGGCCCCATCCCCCTAATATTTTGTTCTTGTGTTTCAAATACATTGCACATAACCACCTAACAGGATGAAGTCTTCACAACAGCAGAAGTTACAGTCGAAGTAATTGATCCCCGCTTTCCTACATCTTTTGCTGGATTTTATAAGGAAGTCTCCTGATGGTTTACAAGGCAACTTTTTCAACTTGCTGACAGCAGGCCTGTAGGGGAGATGGCATATATTGATGCTAATGTACTTTATGGGCACAAAGAGGCAACTTGCACAAAGACGTGTTAATAACTTGTAGCTCAGTTTGCAGAATAAATCTTTCCATGTGTTCAGAAATAAAAGGCAGGGGTCATGCATGTGTTTAGGGGGTGGTTATCACCCTGTGAAGATAGTTTTCACGCTGCTTCTCCTGTCTTTAATGTGGGTATTTGCTTTAAAGATTCACCAAGGCCATTTGCTTCTGCCTTTCCTTTGCACCTGCTTTCTCTCGATCACACTAACGACCTCTCAGCTCTCCGTGGTCGCTTTCTACTCTGGCCCACACCCGGAAAACCCCACTTCAGGCTGTCTGGACATTTTAAATACTTTTCAATTTTGCAGCTTCTGAGATTCTTTTCCAGATATGTTTTTGAAGTTTGTTACAGCCACCCTTAAATCTGATTGCCAGTGTCAGGAGTAGACAAGGTACTATCTCTTGTAAGCATGTATTAATTTCACTAAGTTTCTTTTTTCAGCTTGAGTTCCTGATTAAACGGAACAATTTAAGATCTGCCTGACTTTGGTAAATGTAAGTTTCTTTGCTCTAAGTTAATTATTGGTTTTTGACCGGGAGGGTAAAAAAACCCTGTGTTTCCAAGTAGGTGACCTGAACAAGGCGATTAACCTTCCCAAGCCAGCCTCTCCAGGGGCTGACAGTGATCAGTGGTGCATCCTTCCAAAGATTAAATTGGGTGAGCAGTCTCCTCCTGCCTCCCCTCCTCTGAGAGAGGATCTGGCTCTACTTGGCTGTTTCAGCCGTAAGCATAGATGCCTGTTTGTGACGGATCACCAGTGAGAACAAGCACCACAAACAAGAATGAAATGCTTTCCACGGCATTTGCAAAGAAAATCTGGATCAGTGACAAAACTTAAGCTCAAAAGAGTAGATTCTGATGTCAGTGAAAAGGAGCAAGTTTTAAACTACTTTCTAATCTGTAACGTTTGGGGGAATTACAAAAATAATTATTTCATGGTGTTAATTATTTTGGGAGGTTAAGTAAAAAATCCTTGAATTTGCAAAAAGAGTACTGTTTTCAGTTTAGGAGACTGATAATTTTTATATGTCCAGAATAATAGTTTTCGTCTGAACAAATTGGATATTTTACACCCAGGCAGGCGGGGATGTGTGCTTAGCGGCAGAAATCGTAAATGGACATCTGATAGGTCTGTGGCGGAGCCTGGCCACATAGGCTGCAGAGACCTGCCCGGAGCTCCCTGCCTTTAAAATTCTTTTCTGTTTTGCAAAGATCTTGATTGTCCCAAAGCTGGGCCTCAGTTTCATGTGGTTCCCCCAGAGCCTCTGAAGGACATGGGTGCCTCGGGCCAGAGATGTGTCCTCCTGGGCTAGCAGGGTGGGATCATGGAGAAGCTTTGATATTTGAAAAGATATCTCTTAAACCTTGCTGAAAAAGGGACATAATTGTATGATTAAATCTTGATACGTACTTTCAGTTATGTGCACAAGTGAGAATGCATGTAAGGATATTTATGGCAACATTGTCTAGAAGAGCAAAAAATTAGAAATTACCTAAGTATTTCTCAGTTGGGAAAATAAATCATGTATCATGTACTATTGCGGGGTTAGAATGATGTTGCTGTTTTGCATTCATTGGTGTGAAATAAGGACCATATGACATCCTTGACTAAAAATACTGCAAATGCATATATGCAAGGATTTCGTGTTTGTGTTTAAAAAATACTCATGTGTGTTTGTGTTTGTGTGTTTGCCAGTGCCTTCCAGCCTGGAGAAACATCTAAAGAACAAGCGTAAAGATGTTAACAGCAGTTCTGACTCTGGGTGGTGCAAATGATGGTGGTTTGCATAGCTTTTCTTCTTTTCTTTTTTTGGTGCCGGAGATCGAACTCGGGTCCTTGCACTTGCACAGCAGGCGGCAAAACCGCTGAGCTAAATCCTCAGCCCTTTTTTTTTTTTTTGGTACCAGGGATCGAACTCAGGACCTTGTGCTTTGGAGGCAGGCCCGGTGCAGCTGAGCTAAATCCCCGGCCCCTCTCTCTCTATATATATATATTTGTTTGTTTATTTTGGATTGGTTTGGTTTTTTTTTGTACCGGGGATCGAACTCGGATCCTTCCGCTTGCGAGGCAGGCACTGGAACCACTGAGCTAAATCCCCGGCCCTGCATGCTTTTTCAGTGAAAATGTTTTATTGCCATCACAGAAAACAATAAAAACAAAAAACAAAAAAGTGTTACTCCTTCATGTTAGCATTGCACTCTTTCTAAGACCAGCTGCCCTTCAGGTACCTAGAGAGGGCACCTGAGAGCTGAGGTCGCCTACCCTCTTGTTTCTCAGGTTAGGCAAATGAAGGTCAGGCCATGCGGTGAGGAGGCGGTCATGCTCAACTGAGAAGTCTCAGTTTTTCATCTTTCATTCGCCTGGATGTTGGGGAGAGAAGGTCGAAGGCCAGTTGTACCTTAGTCATTTAGCCAGTGGCTCTGGTGTGCCCAGCCCCCACGGACCGGACCGAGAAAGGCTTCTGGAGGTGTTGTCTCCTCCCTATCCTGCCCCGAGCTAGCAGGACTTTTCAGCCACAGCAGGGTCCCTCCAGGGCATCTCGTGCTCTGTCCTCTTGCCAGACAAGCCAGGTGGCACATTTTCTTCTCTGCTCATCAAGGTTCGAGGTTAGGATATTCCAGTCCTTCATAAACCCAGTACCTGCATTCCGTTCATACCCCAGAACATGTGCCACCCTTCAAGCCGTGGTGTGAAGATGAACCTTTTAAAGTGTAAAATCATAGCTGATATTTTTACTTACAAAGTAAAGCAAACACATTTTACTTCCCATTCCCAAGCCAATGGGAGACATGCCTGCCTGCTGTTATTTCTGAGACTGCAACTTTCATGCACTGTTCTTCAAATTTGTTTCGGCCAAGGATATATAACTTTGACCGTATTAACATACACTTTGCTTTGCGGGGACTACATTTGGGTTCCTCCTTGGTCTTCCCTATGCACTTGCATTCTCTACTCTTTTTTCTCTCTGTTTCTCTCTCTCCCTCCTTCCCTCTCTCCCTCTCTGTCCCCTGAACTATTTGAAAGTTGTATAACCATGTTATTATATCTAAGGAAGTTAGTCTTATTTAAATATTTTTTCTAATAAACACTAGATTTGTAACTTTCTTTAATTGTTAGAAAAATAAAAGTCTCATGATAGCTGGATTTTAACCCCCCTGGTTTGTGGGGTCTCTTGCTTTTTATCTACCAAATGTCCCCACCTCTTTCCGCCCGTGGTCAGAGATTTCTGGCTAATTGTTCTGCAGATGTTGGTTGTTTCTTTGAGGCCAGGGTCAGGGTAAGCATTTTGGCAGCTACGCTGCAGATGATGTGTCCAATTAAGTCTGACCCCTTGGTCAACAGGGTGACACCAGATCTTTCCATGGTAGAGGGGCAGTTTTCACTTTGTAATTAGAGTGCTGTGTGAGGTGATTCCATGAGGCCCCCTGAATATCTTGTCTCCTAGTGGATTTGCATCTAGTGGTTTTATCTTTTAACCGGACAAAATTAGAAAAAAACTTTCAATGAAATATGTGGCACTAGGAAGATAAATACCACTTTAGAATGGGTGGGTTTAGACTTTGAAACAGGCTTGCAAATATGACTGCATTGCCCCAGCCCACGAGCATTTCCCGAGCCCCTGGGCTTTTCTAGCGTCGACTCAGTGTGACTTGACTGAAGGCCGTTCCTTCCCTCTTCACTCCCACGGGAGGCCTGGAGGTTGAGAGCTTTGTCATGTCCCTGCAGGGTGAACACAAACCCTTCCAATGCTAATGCGCTGGGTGGGAGCAGATGTAACTTTTACTAGTTTATGAGATTTTTTAGGTATCCTTTTACAGCTATGTTGGCTCTTTGTAGAACCCTTTTATCTCCTTTTAAAAAAATCACTACATGAAGCAGACTTTAAAAATGACTGGTGACTTCCCCTGCACCCTTAACTGGTTGGTGACTACCAGTTTGTTCTGTTCTTCTTTTTTCTTTCTTTTGAGACAGAGTCTCAATGTGTAGTTTTAGGCTGGTCTTGAGCTCACTATGTAGTAGCCCAGGTGATCCCCCTCCCTCAGCCTCCTGAGCGCTGGGATTACAGGCTTGTGTGCCACCACATCTGGCCTGTTCAGGCTTTTTATCTTTAAATTAAATATCTACTTTTGACTGTTCCAGAGTGGGACTCTTATTTTCCTACACAAAATATGTATGGGTGGAGAAAGTGGTGTTGAGGAGCGAAAAGGATCAGGAGGAGGTGTGTTCCGTGCTCTGGATTCAGCGTTGGCACCACTAACCCCAGGCTCAGTGTTCTGACCTGTTAAAGGGAACAATGACCCTAAGTGAAGAGCAACTAACCTTTCTTCTGTGCTTCCTGTATGCAGCTCCTAGGCCAAGACTTTTATGTGTGTTTAATCCATTTAACGACTTAATCCAACAATCACCCTGTGACAGAAGAGCTATTATTGTCCCCACTTTACAGACTAGGAAACTGAGTCACAACCTTCCAGGGACTCAAAGATGCTGAGAAAATAGCATTTTTGACAGAACTGGTGGATGGAACTGAGAATGGAAAATGCTATTGTAAATTTAAGCGATCCTTTCTTCTTTATGTAAATATCTTTTTCCTTAAAATAATTCTTCACTTACAAAGAAAATGTTGTAGAAAAAAATGACTGAAATAAATTTGAAAGTAGGTCAAGTTTATGAGACAAACTGAGCAATCCAATGAAAGACATTGTTTTATGTTTCTTTTTTTCTTTTCCTAGGAGTCAGTGTGCCTTTTGGTGTAAAGTGAAATCCATATGCCAGTTTACATTCCATGAGCAAATCTGACCCTGGTGTTTGATGCACTGCCTCACTCTGCTTGCTATGCACATTAGGCAAGACCTGAATTTGATGCTCACGGAGAATATATAAACACTTATAATCCTCTCAGCATGTGCTAAAATAATAGCAGATACTATAGTTTGATTTGCAAAGTGAGTGCCTGCCAAGTTCTCCTGGCCCATTTTTCAACCAATTCAGAACACCAGGATTCAGCAGTGATTGAAGTGCCTCAGGCTTCTATTAATAGCAAAAGGAATTTCAGACTTGAAAGCTGGCCACACTGAACTTGGTCGGTCTCCATCAGACTGGCTTCTTGAGCTGCCTCTGGAGACATTGATGCAGGTGCTCTTTTGCTTGTGGTAAAAAGCAGGCTGAATCGAATCAGTAAATTAGGAAAAGATTATTTGTTTTTGACCTGCAAAAGGGTTTACAGTGAGGATCCCTGAAACAGTGAGCTCCTTGGTGTATCTCAGACAGCACTTCAGCCATTCTGTGGCTCAGAGGTGCAGTGATAATTTATAAAGCTCTTTTTTGGGTTTTTGCTTTTTTCAGTTTTACAGAGGAGTAACCGAAGTGCACCAAGCCACACAAGTTTGAAGCATCCGTCAAGCCATCAGCTAACTGAGATAATAATACAAATTTGTATCATTCCCAAAGGTTGCTTCATGCTTTTTATAATTTATCCTTCCCTATTCCTCTTAACTCCTTGCCCCTCAGGCAACCAGTGATCTGCTTTCTATCATTAAAGATTAGTTATGTTTTCTAGGATTTTATAAAGGTGGAATCAAGGTATGCACTTTTTCAGGTCTAGCTTCTTTCATTCAGCAAGATAATTTACTTTGGAAATAATATTTTTAAAAAATTGATAAAACCCATATAGCATTTCTGTATTAGTTCATTTTTTTTTTGTTATGTATCATAACAAAATACTGGAGGCTAGGTTCTGTCTAAAGGAAAGAGTTTTCTTTACCTCACAACTCTGGGAGCTGCAAGCCCAAGATCCAAAGGCCTCATTAGTTTGGCGCCCTCAGGGGCAGCATCACAGGGCAAAGTGTGAAAGGAAACAGCTGATGTAGAAGATGGCAAATGTATTAGGTGACCTCAGTTTATAACAGCTTGTTCTTGGGAGAACTGACCCTAATCAGTCCCTTCTGAGGGCTGCACTGCCAGTGACCTAAACGCTTTCCACTAAGCCCTGTATCTTAAAGGTCCCTACCACAGAGCTCCGTAGCACCCACTGAGGACCAAGCTCCCAGACCTGAGCCCTTGAGGATGGCCACACCCACACTACTGCAGTCACATTTCCACCGTAGCTGTTTTTAAATTCAGTGACATCAAGTACATTCACAGTGTTATACGACAATCACTGCTGTCTAGTTCCAGAACAGTTGGATCAGCCCAAACGCAAACTCCATACCAATAAACTTTTTTTTTCTTGGTACCTGGGATCGAACTTAGGACCTTGTGCTTATGAGGCAGGCGCCAGAACCACTGAGCTAAATCCCTGGCCCATACCCATAAACTGTTACTTCCTATCCTCTCTCCCCTCAGCCCAGAAACCTTTCATCTACTTCCTGTTTCTGTGAATTTGCCTACTCTGGACATTTCATGCAAATGGAATAATGTGATATGGGGTCTTTTGTGTCTGACTTCTTTCACACAGCATAATGCCTTTAAGGTTCATCCATGTTGTAATATGTGTCAGTACTTCATTTTTATGACTGGTTAATAGTCCAGTGTATGGATAGATAACATTTCGTTTATCCGTTGATGGCCATTTGGGTTGTTTCTACCTTTGACTTGTGGATAGGGCTGGAATGAGCGTTCATGTCCAAGTTTTTATTTGAACATCTGTTTTCAGCTCATCTGAATATGTATCATGGAGTGGATTGCTGGGTCATATGGTAATTCTATGTTTAATTTACCAAAGAAGCTCCTAACTGCTTTCCAGGGCACTGTGCCATTTTACATTCCCTCTAGCAGTAAATGGAGGTAATGGTTTCTCCACATCTTTGCCAACATTTGTTATTTTTTTATGGCGATCCTGTTGAGGATGAAGTGGGATCTTTTCATGGTTTTCATTTGTATTTCATTAATGATGAATAATGCTGAGCTTCTTTTCATTTGCTGTAGGCCATTTGTATATTGTGTGTTTGGGTGTCGGGGGTCGTATTGAGGACTGAGCCCAGGACTTTCACATTGAATTACATCCTCAGTCTTTTTTATATTTTTATTTTGAGACAAGGTCTCACTAAGTCATTAAGTTGCCCAGTCTGGGCTTGAACTTGTGAATCTTTGCCTCAGGCTCCCAGAGTGCTGGAATTTCAGGCTTGCTCCATCACACCTGGCTTTGTATATCATTTTTAGAAAAATGTCTATTAAAGTCTGCCATCAATTTTTAAATTGAGTTGTTTATATTTTTGTCCTGGAATTTTAAGCGTTCTTTATAAACTAGGCACCAGACCCTTATCAGATACATGATTTCAAATATTTTCTTTCACTCTGTGGGTTTTCTTTTAACATGATGATTTTGAAGTTACTTGTATTGTTGCTTCTATCTAAAGTTTGGACCTTCTTATTGCCGAGTAGTGTTCTGTTTTATGGATATAACACATGTGTTTATTTATTCATCTGTTGATGGACATTTGGGTTGTTTCCAGTTTGGGGCTGTTACAAATAAAGCTGGTATGAACATTCCTTTGAAGGTCTTTATCTGTACACTTCTTTTAGTCTCTCTTGGGTAAATATACAGACCAATGATATTTTAACCTTTTAGAACCATAGGTGCTATATATAAGAATTTCTTTTTGAGTGGAAACTCTTTGAATTTTATTACTCTCTGAATGGAGCACAGTAATGTGGCTTTTCAAGGCATTTAAAGAACATGCACATTTTCATTGTAGTTTTCATAATCAGTCCCCCGTTAGCTTAGTTTTTTATTTTCCTTCTATTGATGAATAGTCCTTTGATATCATTTCATTTGCCAGATAAGTATGACCATGGAAGTTGAGACACAGGTAAGAGAACCAAACCATGGAACTTCAGGGCAGAGACCCTGAGGTTATCTGATTCAGGTTTCTTGTTTTATAGAAAAGGAAATTGGGTCTGGAAAGGAGATCAGGTTGACCAAGGGCTGTCTTAGTAGAGAATTTAGGCGACACAAGGTCAGGTCTGTGCCCGTGCGGGCCATTGGAAGTCTCCTGGGGGTGAGGCTCCTATGAGACCACAGTCCTGGGTGCTTGCAGTACTGTGGTGTACACAGGACACTTTGTTTGCTCCTGGGTTATCCCATTTAATCCTCCAACAACCCTGTGAAGTAGGTAGGGATTAAGTAACTAGTGGAGGCTCAGGGTCCCCTGGCCAATGATTGGAGAGCCCAGGCTCAGAGCCAGGCCTCTGACTTGTTCCAACTTGTGCTCCCTCCTCCCTTGCTTTTGAACCCCTCTCTCTTTTCCACACCCACTGCTGCCCCTTTGTTCAAGCCTGTCAGCTTCTCTCTGTGCCTCCAGCCTGGCCTGGCTTCTGATATTTCTTAGCTCTGCACCGGGGGTCCTTGCCTTGCCATCTGGTTGCTTAAAGCCCCGCTGTGACTTCTCACTGCCTGCAAGTCAAGACCGAGAAGCTTAGAAGCACTTTCCAGTCCGCTGCCTCTGAGTGCTCCGGCCCTGGGCTTGCAGGCCTGGCCTGGCTGCCCTCCTGCTTCTCTCTTTCTGGCTCCTCCACTCTTCCTCTCTTCAGCCAGAACCTTTGCTTTGTCTGGGTGGATTCTGCTTAGACCTCAACTCTTCTAGGGAACTTTCCCTGACCCCAGTGGACACACTGTGACCCCTGTAGCGTGTACCCCACACTTTCCTCGTGTTTGTCTTCCTAAAGACTCCACAATGTCCTTGTAGGGAGGACCAGTGACCATCTTGGGATCCTCAGCATCCCCAGAGCCCCTGGCAGGTAGCTTGTCGGATATTTGACAGAAGGAAGAATTAAGTGCAACCTGACTTTGAATCTTGACTTGAAGATGAGAAAAAAATACTCAAGATAGTCTCATGGTGAGAATGGATGTAACTGCAGCCTGGCTTTCCCCAGCTTGTACTTCATGAGGGCTGCTCATCTGGGAGGACCAGGCAGGTGCTGGTGTTTGGAGAGGCAGCATACAGAGGAGCACAGATTCAAAAGGTGCGTTAGTCTGCTTTTCATCGCTGTGACAAAATACCTGAGAAAAACACCTTTTAGGAGGAAAGGTTCATTTGGGCTCATGGTTTCACTCTATGGTTGGCTGACTGTTGCTTTTAGCCTTGTGGCCAAGCAGAAATTGCTCACCTCACAGCAGCAATGATTTGTCTGAATCAGAGGAGATTGATGAATTATTAGATTTTGTTTCATGAAGAAATAGAAGCTGAATAATAGGGCTGAAATGATGAATGGCAAGGTAAAATGGAAAGCAAAAAATTGTGCGAAGGGAGCACCCTAGTGTTCAGTCTGCTAGGTTAGTGCCATTTCCCCTGACTTTTTGTGTCACTCGGTCCTTCCCAACCAGGGGGGAAATTATTCACAGCAGTTTTAGGCTGAATTTCTTCTGTGAGATAGGATCCAGACAGAAGAACCACTTGGAACACTCTTCAAACCCCATTGCATCGCAGCTTTCAAGAACAAATACTTCTGGGTCACAGAAGAGGTGTTCAGGTCCTAAGCTAGCTCCTCACTGCTCATGTCAAGCAGTTTCTAAAATAACACAACTCCAGGGAAGCACAATACTGAGATACACCTTTATTATTACGTTGACATTTGGGATCATAATGGATATGGCAGTAATAGTGATGGCTGACTTGTGGCAACTTTAGAATGAGGAGTGCCCACTTTGGCAGCACATATACTAAAATTGGAGCAATGTAGAAAAGATTAACATGGCCCCTGTGCAAGGATGACACAGATTCATGAAGTGTCCCATAGTTTTAAATTTCTCAATAAGATACTGGCAAAGAAAATGCAAGAAATCAGCAAAAAGATTATACATCATGACCAAGTAAGCTTCATCCTAGGGACAGAAAAAAGGTTTACCATATCCAAATCAATAAATTTAATTTATCACATAAACAGAAGAAAGGACAAAAGTCACGTGGTCATCTCAGTTGGTGCAGAAGAAGCCTTTGACAAAATCCAACATTGATTTATGATAAAACCCCCAAAGAAAATAGATCTAGAAGGAACTTTTCTCAATTTGATAAAAGCCACTTGTGACAAACTTACCGCCAACATCATATGAAATGGGGGAAAAACAGAAAGCTTTCCTTCTAAATCAGGAACAAGACAAGGATGTCCACTGCCACCACTCCTGTTCAGTATAGTATTTGAAACATCAGCCAGAGCAGTCAGGCAAGAGAAGGGAATGAAAGGGATGTGTAAAGGAAAGGAAGAAGTCAAATTATTATTATTTGAAGATAGTATGATTCTTTATATAGAAGACTCAAAAATTCCACCAAAAGTCTCCTAGAATTAGTGACTAACTTCAGTAATTTAGCAGGATACAAAGTCAACAAATACTTAGGAATTAACCTAATCAAGGGAGTAAAAGGCCTCTACAATGAAAATCACAGTATGCTGAAAAAGGAGATTGAAGAAAACATCAGAAAATGGAAAGATAATCCCTATTTGTGGATAGGCAAAACCATTAATGTCAAAATGGGCATACTTCCAAAACTGATATACGGATTTAATGGAATTCGGATCAAGATACTAACAATACTTCTCACAGAACTAAAGAAAACAATCCTAAAATTAATGTGGAACCAGAAAAGATCCAGAATAGCAAAAACAATCCTAGGCAACAAGAGCAAAGTAGGAGACATCACAATCCTGGACGTTGTTATATTACAAACCCATATGATAAAACCAATATGGTACTGACACAAAAATAGACATGTGGATCAACAGAACAGAATAGAAAATGCAGAAACAACCCCAGGCACATTTAGCTATTTGATCTTTGACAAAGGGACCAAAAAAACACTGAAGGAAAGATAGATTCTTTAACAAATGATGGTGGGAAAACTGGCTATCCACATGTAGATTAAATATAGACCCATAATGTCTCATTCCATGTATGAAACTAAGATAAAAATGGGTCAAAGATCTAAACGTTAAAACAATCTACTGGAAGGTAAAATAGGTAAAACTCTTGAAGATGTAGGGGTAGGGAAGAATTTTCCAAATAGAACCCCAATTGCATAAGAACTAACATCAAGAATCAAGAAATGGGATTATATTACATTTAAAAGCTTCTACACAACAAAGGAAACAACAAAGTGAAGAGACAACCTACAGAATAAGGAAAAAAATATGCCAGCTGTTCCTTGAACAGAGGACTAATGTCTAGAATATATAAAGAACTCAAAACAATTAGACCCCCCAAATAAAAGACCCAATCAAAAATGGGCAACCAAAATGAATAGACACTTCTTAGAAAAAGTAAAAACAGCCAATAAATATATGAAAAACTGCTCAACATCTTTGGCCATTAGAGGAATGCTAATTAAAACAACACTGAGATTCTGTCTTACCCCAGAAAGAATAGCCATCATCAAGAAATCAAATAATAACAAATGCTGGTGAGGCTGTGGGGTAAAAGTACCCTCTACATTGTTGGTGGGAGTGTAAACTAGTACAACTACTATGAAAATCAGGACAGAGATTCCTCCTAAAACTAAAACTAGAAATTCCATTCAACCCAACTATTACCTTCCTGGGTAACTTCCCCAAAGCATTAAAGACATCATATTACAGTGACACAGGCACACGCATGTTTATAGCAGCACAATTCATGATCGCTAAATCTTGAAAGTGGCCTGCCTATATGTTCATCAACAGATGAATGGATAAAGAAAATGTGTTTATACACAGTGGAGTACTACTCTGTCATAAAGAAGAATAAACTTGGGCCATTTGTAGGAAAGTGGTTGTACCTTGAGACCATACTGCTAAGTGGAATAAATCAGAAACTAGCTTAAATATCACATGGTTTCTCTTACATAAGAAATGAAAAATGTAAATGAATCAAAGTGCTGCTTTTCCTATGATAATCATAGGAAGCAAAGAGATAGAACTTTTGCAGAAGGTAAGGGGACCAAGAGAGGAAGGGCTGAGGAGGGAGGGAAGGGAAGGTGAGTGTGCTATGTACCAACTCTGGGTAATGAACGCAGTCATTATACACTATAAACATGTGCTAATGAAATTTAAAAGTAAAAAAGAGCAGTTGCCTGAAAAACTAAGTAATTGCCAGTGATTTCTCATTGTGACCTGCTCTGACCACCCTGTTTAAATCGCCCACTTCCTGCTCTATTTTTTCCACTGTTTATCTTCCAACAGATTGCATACGTGGCTTACTTGCACCTTTGTATTGTGTATGACCCCTCCTCTCAGTTGCCCCCTCCACACAGGCTCCACAGTGGTGGGGAAGTTTTGTTCAGGGATTTCCCCTAGCATCTAAGAACAGCCTCCCCGAGGTGGAAGAGGTACATAGGTACATATTTATTAAGTGGCTACGTGAAGTGTTAATTAAAATAACAACTTGAGTGGTTGTCAGGTGGGTGGTGGCATTTGTTTCTGGTGAGCCCACCTACGATATGAATCGAGTACTGGGGCTCCAGGCTCTGAGTTGTGTGATTCAGGAGCCCGAAGCGCACCACGTAAGAAGACAAGCCCGGGCGCCTGTATGCCTCTTGGAAGCAGGTCTCACCCCGCTGGGCTCTATACTATGGCCGGTCTCTGGCAGTTGCCAGTCTAACCAGACCCTCTTGGGTTGAGACCTGAGCTGTATATTTGGTGAGATCTTGAAGGCAGAGGGAGAGCACAAGTGGGTGGGCTGAGTCTCTTGAAAGAGGCCGAAAGAGACTGTGTAACCATGGGGGATTAGTAAATAATTCAGCTGTCTCCTCCCACTGCTGTGTAGGCCATCTTTGGATACTGATATGGAGAAATCTCAATATATAATTGCAGGAGAAAAGCAGGCTGCAGACAGTGCATAGACCTGGCCATCTTCCTATGAGAAGGTGAGGCAGGAGGGAGATGGAAGTGGATTCATCCTCACCGCTGGGAGCAGAAAGGCCCGCTTTGAGAGAAGTCTGAAGTAGAGATGGGCAGGAAGATCCAAGTTGACACACGGCCCCATCTCAGACGCCGAGAGGAGACAGGCAGAGGAGGGGCCTGGGGAAGATGCTCCTCAGTGGTGTGGTGCGGATGGAAGCTAGCACGTGGCTGTGGTGTCATTAAATAGCAGATCAAATCGGTGTTTTGATAAATAGGGTGTAAGGGATTAGGAAGGGCTAACGCACGGAGACGTCCCTGTGGCTTCAGCGGCCTTTCATTTTCCAGCATTCTTGTAGTTCCCAAAGGCCCAAAGTAGCCTGTGATATTTTCAATCAGAATATTGACTCCTGGACCTTACTTCTGACATAATTAGGAGAGGGGGTTGTATATAAAGTATCCATCTGGAAGGCAGGGTCTTAAGCATATCCCTTCCCTTTGTAAAACATAGTCTTTGTAAAGAACTAAAATGGTTTTAATCAAAATCCCTCACAGAGATGTTTAATTAAGCTCAGCATATGAAACATCTCACTTCATGGTGGGAATGTGAAATGATACAACCACTTTGGAGAGGAAGCTGGCAATGTCTAGCAAAATTAAACATGCATTACCTTTTGATCAATCCTTTCTATAGGGTATACCCCAAGTTACACAGGCAAAAATAAGAAAAGACATCCACGCATAAGGTGTTCCATCACAGCACTGTCTGCAGGGCCAGAGACCGGAGAGAACTCAGGTGCCCATCACTGGGGATGGGATGAGTAACTAAGACATCCATACGGTGCGTGCTAAAGTGACGCAGAGGACAGAGGGCAGTCTTTACATACTGCCGTGGAATGGTCCTTAGGCTGTACTGTTAAATAAATAGGGTAAAAAAATGAATAGCATGCTGCTTCTTACCTAAGAAATACTAATATATCTGTTTATAATGAAAAGAAATGGGAGACACTGGGCATGTTGTCACATGTCTGTAATCCTAGCTACTTGAGCTGAGGCAAGAGAATTGCAAATTGGAGGCCAACTTGGGCAATTTAGGGAGACTGTCTCAAAAATTTTGAAAAAATGGAAAAGAAGTAAAAGAATAAAATTGGTTATCTGTGAGAGGAGGGATAAAGTGGGTGGATAACGGGGTAGAAGCTAGTTTTTCAGAATGTTTGTTTTTTAAATTTGACTTTGAAACCATGCAGCTGTTTTGAATTCTCAACAAAATTAAGCTGGGTGTGGTGCTGCATGTCCGTAATCTCAGCACTTTGGGAAGCTGAGGCAGGAAGGTCACAAGTTAGAGTCCAGCCTGGGCAACTCCATGGTTTAGTGAGAACTTGTTTCAAAAAGAAGGAAGAAAAAAGAATCCCCCCAGATCAAGAACAAAATCAAATTATGTGGGTAGAGAATTATTTCTCTAAAACATAATTTGATTATACAACCATAACCATAGTGGAATGTATTTTAAGGTAAAAATGAGCTCCAGATAAATCTTGAGCTGTTTTCAGTAATATTGTTAGTAATTATACATTACTGTACTGACACTAGTGTATGTGAGTTTGTGTGTGTGAGTGTGCACATGTATTACGACACACCATGCCCTCACATATACATATGCAATAAATAATTACGTTAAAATAATCACAAATCAAGATTTTCAAAGTATAAAAAAGAACACCACTTTTATCGCCCAAGAGATAAAGTAAAGATCCTGTAATACTAAATTTGAATTGGAACTATCACTATGTGGTATAGATGGATTATCTCTTATGTATTTTCTAGCCCTGTCCCCAGCCTAGAAATAATGACCCGCTGGGCAGCAGTAAGCACAATTTTCTATGAAAAAAGGAATTAAGAATTCTTGGAAACATACCTGTCTCCAGGTCTGGGCTGGAAAGCTAGAGGATGAGCTGGAACATTTGCACTAGAAAGCAAAGAAACTATCAAATGCCACTGTGTCATGTCAAAAGGACTAAGAAGCCAAATTGCAAGAAGCTCTCAGTGTCCAGTGTTAAAATGTGAATATTAAAAAAAAAAGTGAACTGACAGATATAAAATATATTAAAGTGTGTAAAACTTGTGATGCTGGGGCCAGTGATTTAGCTCAGTGGTTCCGCCGCCTGCCTTGCAAGCACAAGGACCTGAGTTTGATCCCTGGTACCAAAAAACAAAATGAAATTTTGTGATGCTTAAGGAACCAATGTATTTCAAAACCAAAAAGAAAAAGGATTAGGTATTTATTCTGATCTTTCTTATTGGCTAGGGTAGAATATCTAAATAGTTGATGAGGAAAAATTATTTTTTATACAATTGTCCTATCTTAAATATAGAGAAAACATTACTGTTTTAGAACCCCTAGTGAGAGAATGAGTTTAGACACCATGGTTGTTAATGGCTGCTAAAGTATTAGGTGAGCTGAGGGAGAACTTAATAATGGGTGGATGAGGCTACGACATTCAAACCCACACCTCAGTCTTAGTGTCACCAAAAAGAACAACTTGCAGGCTTCTGCAATCATATGGCTTCTGATGTGATGCATGTGGACATACACAAAATAGAACCGGAATCTGTGTCAGTATGAGTTCTACCAGTTTATAGAAAATACAGGGGATAGAAGAACATTTCAAAATGACACCATGGAAATGAAATCACCAAAAGTTAAAACTATTTATTATTAGAAGAAAGTATAGATGTAAATCTTCATGACCCTGGATTAGGCAGTGGCTTTTTAGATATCCAAAACCCAAGCAATCAAAGGAAAAAATAGACAAATCAGACTTCAACATAAAAAACTTTTGTGCTTCAAAAGACACTATCAAGAAAACAATGCACAAAATGTTTAAAAAATTTGCGAATCATATTTGATAAGGGTTCTTGTATCCAGAATATATAAATAACATCTATAACCCAACCATAAAAAGAGAAGCCAATTTAAAAATGCAAGGTCTAGATGTTTCTCCAAAGAAAATATACAAAGGGCAAATTAGGGCATGAAAAGAATCTCAACATCACTAGTCATGAGGGAAATGCAAGTGAAAATTACAATGAAGTACCACTTCATACTCTTGATGGCAAATAATAATATTTGAAAAAATAATAATAGACAATAACAAGTGTTGGTGTGGAAGCAGAAAAAATGGAACATTCATTGCTGATACAAATTTAAAATGGTCCTGCTGCTTTGGAAAACAATTTGGAAGTTCCTCGGAACCCAAGAAATTAGAAATGAAGATTTACACAAAAAACTTGCACACAAATATCCACAGCACTATTATTTACAATAGTCCCCAAATGGAATTGACCCACATATTCATCAAGACATGAATAAATAAACAAGTATGATTGCTATAATTTGACTATGTCCCCCAGTGTTCCGGTGTTAGAAAATTGTTCCCCAATGGAGAGCAGGGCTTAATGGGAATCGTTTGCATCATGGGGCATTGCTCTTCATGAATGGACTCATGCCATTATTGTAGGGTTTGTTATCTCAAGATTGGGCTTGTTATAAAAGGATATGTTTGGTTCCTTGCATGCCCAAACACGTGCGTAGATGCTCTGCCTTTCTCTCCATCTCTCTCAGTCCCTCCCTCTCTCCCTCTCACCCTTCTCCCGTCTTCCATGGGATGATGTGGTGAAGACCCTCGGCTTGGGCTTCTCAGCCTCCAGAACTATGAACCTATACATTTCATTATTTTAAAAAATCACACAGAATGTGGGGGCATTCTTTAGGACAGAAGATTTGATATCTTTAACAAACTGCAGGAATGAAAACAGAAGGGGGATTATCTGTAGATTTGGCAAAATGCAGCTCCATAATCCTACCTTGGATCCTAGGTTAAGCAGATCAATTGAGGTATCTAATAGATATAAATATATACATATACACATATGTACACACATATGATCATCCGAGAAATTGAATACACTGAATAATACTGGGGCAATGGAATTATTAATGTATTATTTATTTATAATTGTGGTGCCTTTGAAATTTTTTTTTGTACCAGGGATCGAACTTGGACCTTGCACTTGTGAGGCAGGCGGCGGCACCACTGAGCTAAATCCCCAGCCCTTGAGATTCTGTTTTAAAAGTTATACTCTAGAGTTTTGTACTGACGTATACACGGAATGATAGGACCAGGATTCACTTCAAAATAATGAGAGGATGGCTTGAGGGCACAAAGCCAGTGAGATTGGCTGTAGGTTGGTAATTTTTAAAGCTAAGGGATGATTATATGGGAATTCATTATGTTCTCCCTACCTTTGTATGGTTAGAAATTTCCATAATAAAAAGTTAAAACACCAGCTCAATCAATTGGCCGACCCTAGTTTCAGATGATACTGAATTTGGTGTCAGGCTGTGGCATGTACTCTAGCTCATATAGGCTGGGACCCTAGCTTGTATTTAACTCCAAAGTATGTGGTCTTTCTGTCTCACTGTGCAGGATTTATGTTCCTCTTAGGAGTCAGGTTATTGTGGGATTGCTTAAATTGAGGTCTATTTTTTTTTTTTGGTACCGGAGATCGAACTCGGGTCCTTGAGGTTGTGCAGCAGGCGGCGAAACCACTGAGCTAAATCCCTGGCCCTCTATGGGGTTTTATAAACAGCTACAATATAAATGTGGAGGTATGGGGCCAAAAGCAAAACAAGGACAGAAGTCTCAGAGAAGTTTACCCTGTTGTAGGATGAGAAAGTAGAGAGACACCTAACTCTCACCTTGACCTTATGAGGACTTTTTTTTGTTGCCACCAGCTTGAGTTTTGGATCGAGAGACTAGCATGGCCCATCGCTTACTAGGTGTGTGGTCTTACTGTTCTGTGTCTCACACGAGCTTGTCCATACCATGCTTAGCAGTGTCTGACAAGAGGCAACGTGTAAGTGTTCATCCAGAAAAGAGCAGAAGAGCAGGCCACTAAGAGTGAACAATCCCAAAGGGAGGTAGGGGGTTGTGTTTGGCAGTGCCTTGTGACTGGGGTACCTGCAATTTAGCCCCAGCACACTGTCCAGCTCTTTCCTGAAGACCTGGGGAAGTCCTGCCTAAGTGACATTTCCTGTAGCCTGGGTGCTCTAAGGGTGGTAATTTTTCTACCTGGTCCCGTATTGTCTTGTGACGTGGCTCGATGGCATAGCCAGCTGGGCAGGTCGAAGGTCCTTCCCAGGTGTGCAGATAGAAAGGTGAATAGTGCCGGGCTGGAGGTCAGCTGAGGCTTTGCCATCTTCATAATTGGAAGGGGAAGGCGAAATGCCTTGTTTTTTCTGAAGCGGGCACCACATTTTCTGTCCTTGCTCTGTTTACCTTTACAACCCTAACCCAGCCCCTTTTCACCAGAGTCGCACTCCAGGGCTCTGTCCCTGCCGTGTGGGGCATTTCCTGCACCCTTTAGGAGAGTTACTGGCAGATGCACTTGGCTGAGTTACTTGGTCACCTGGGGGTGTCCAGGAGCCATGTCGTGCAGGGCCTCACTGATCATAAAGCGATCACATGTGGGCCACTTTCCCCCATGCATGTGACCTGCCCTCTTGGCAGGGCTTGGGTGTGGGAGAGAGGCTGGCCCAGGGAGGCAAAGTTAGAGTGAGCCCTGATTTACCAACTGTCCAGATTTAACTGAGGCTACAGCACTCTTATTAATAGAACATGCTGCATTTCCTTTTTATAAAAATATGAAGATTACTGCACTCAGGAAAATGCCTGCTGACTTTCTGTCTTTAGGGCATGTTCATCACCAGGCTAAAATTAAAAGTGAAGTCAGGCCCTTCTTGAGTCTATTTTTAACTGAGTTTAGCATATGAATGTGAATGTGATTTCTTTCTTTAGATCTCCCTTAACTCAATTACTTACTTTGCCAAGCATCCTGCCTGGAATTCCAGAGCTGTGGCTGAGTCTACCTTGAGTCCTGAGGCCACAAGGGATGTTGGGGACAACTAGCCCCACTGACCCCTGCTCCATGAGTGTGTGGCTCTATCCACCCTGGCTTTGCTTTTCTGCAAGGTTGAAGTGGAGCCAGTCGTTATACTAAAAACATCAGGAAAAACCAACCAACTAACTCGTAGCCCTTCCTTGACGCTTGGCTGGAAAGTACCCTCCTAGGGGCAGATTTTCCTACGGGTGCCAATCTGGAAGGAGCCACTTGGGTTTTCGGGGAGACACGGGTTGCAAGGGAGACTTTAACTTGGAGCAGAAAGTGCAAATGGTGCTCGCTTGCAAGGGAGACTAGGGGTGACAGGTGGAGGGAGGGAGAGAAAAGCCCAACAAACGCCATTCCTGCCCTTAGTTTCTGAGGAGTGATGGGTGTCGCGAGGAGAGTGTCTGAGCAAACTTTGGAAACCCTCTTAAATTCCCTCTTGGAAATCTTTTTAATGTCTGCTCTTTGAGGACCGCGTGGAGTGGAGGAGCGAGGGCAGAGTTCATCTAACTCTCCAGATTCTTTGGCCTAAAGTTTCACTGGAAGGCAGAGATGGACAAGGTTCTCTTTTGAACTTCTTCTTAGAGGACTTCCCTGTGGACATATTTCCAAAGAACACTTTTTAAAAAACCCTATTGATTATTGCAAGTTCTGGTTCTTGCTCTGCTTAGCTTTTTTCTTTTCCAATGATTTTTAAAATGGTGATTTTTGTGAAAAAGCACTTACAATTGGTTAACATGTCATTTCCCTTTGCACATTTACATAAATTTGTGTTCAACACACTTTGTCCCTTTAAGGCTTTATGTTTTCAACTGGAGGAAAAGCTTGCTTCTGTAGCTTTCAGTATGGCGGCAGAGCCACCACTGAGGATAAGCTAATTAATTTACAATGCCAGTTCCTTTTGCTGATCCACTGATTGTGAGGTTGTGTACAGCTAGAGACGATGAAAATGTTCCCAGACACTGAGGAGCGCACTGGGAAGGCGTGTGTGTGTGTGTGTGTGTGTGTGTGTGTGTGTGTAGTCATTTTACTCTTGGTGAGTAGGAATTTAAGAAACATGCTCCTTCCATACATTACTTGCATTTTCTGTTAGAAGCCATCAACATGAAGTATGAGGTGTTTACGGGCCACTATCATCTGTCTGAAAAATCTATGGGCTTTTTGCCTGCTGTTCAAGAAACCACTTACTTACAGGCCTTAATGTTTCTTCAGAAACGACTTTGGATTAAATCACAACACATGTAGGTCTAGCAGATTGTTTTCAACCTGCGAACTTGGCGCCCCTGCTGGGTGACAGTAAATGTTAAGGCTTTGGCTGTCCCGGCCGACTGACATGTTTGGGTTTATCCAGGGGTGAGGGAAGGGGGGAGGAGAGGAAAGGTATGTGCCCCCAGTTCTTCAGCACACAGTGACTGAAAGATGCGCTCTTGGCGTCTGTGTGAGGCTCAGTAAACGGATCGACTCCTGAGAAAAAGTTCCTGAATTAGAAATGACCTGCCATTTCTTTGAAATGATTTCATTTCACCCAATTTAGCTGTTCCAGATACTTTTGCTTGGTTTTTACCATGACTCCACTTTTTTTAGTGAATCTGATGATTCGTTTCTTTGAAGCCTTTTAGTTTCACCTTGCTTGGTTGTTGTTGCTCAGGAGTCTCCCCCCCACCCCCGCCCCAGTACCGGGGATCCGAACTCAGGACCTTGCACTTGCAAGGCAGGCACGTCACTGCCGAGCTAAATCCCTGGCCCTCAGGAGAATACTTCTGTCATGATTTTCCCTTGCCTCACCCTGACCTCTGAGGGAGCGTACAGATGTCACAGCTTGGGTTTTCAGGGTAGACCCAAGCAGTGGCCCAGCTCACCCCTGTCTCTTTCCCAGGGACTTGGGTGACGGCTGGCACAGATGGAGAGGGACAGGAGGATGTGGCACAGGCTTCAGGTGCCCAGGGTGGGATCCACACCTCACTCTCTTACAGCCTGGGACTGACCAGGCTGTGTTTCTCTGGAGCCAGTGCTTGCGTGTGAAAAGCCCCTGGCCTCAGCCTTTGGTCCTCACTGTTGGGCTCTGTGCCGATGGGTGAGGCCTGGAATCCCCAGTGTGGCTCTCCGGTGCAGTTCCCCAGTGCAGGCTGGGCATGGTGCTGGTCCAGCTGCCAGCCTTCTTCCCTGCAAGGGGAACCCTGCTCACAGAACACTGGACTGTGGCAGAGCCGTCGCCATTGCCTTTCCTTCTGCATGCTCAAGGCTCAGGAAAATATGGCTTATTCTGGGTTTTTTGTTACCGGGGATTGAACTCAGGACCTTGCGCTTGCAAGGCAGCTGGCAGCACCACTAAGCTAAATCCCCAGCCCAGGCTTATTCTTAGTATAGTTTATTCTTATAAATACTTTGAGTACTTTGAGGTATACCTCTATTCTTCTAGGTTTTTGTTGGTGTTTTTGAGTCAGGGTCTCACTAGGTAGTTCAGGCTGCCCTTGATCTCACTATGTAGCCCAGGCTGTCCTCAGACTCACAACAGTCCTCCTGCCTCAGCCTCCCAAGTGCTGGGATTACACAGGCACCACCACACCCAGCCTCTTCTTCCTCTAGGTTTTATGTGTAAGAGCACTACTGTAAAAATATAAGGGAAACAATATGAAAAAAATATTAGCACTAATCTCTTAGCCTCAGTCATTTGACGATTTTGTGGTCTTTCCTTTTACTTTGGATCATGTGAATGTGTTTTAAAAGCAGTGCTCCCCCCATTTATGGGGGATATGTTCCAAGACCCAGATTCATACCCAAGACCACAGAGGGTACCCAACCCTAAATATACTATGCTTTTTCCTCTATGTGTTATAGTGTTGCCACACAATACCAGAGTTAATCTTCTTTGCCCTTCTATGCCCTCTTGGCTCCTTTGCTTTACTACTTTTGTGATATGGGGCCTTTATCAGGTGAAACAGAGTTATTGAGCATAAGCAGTGTGATACTGTGACAGTCGATCTGGTGACCAGCGTCACTACTACTCAACTAGCAGACAGGTAGCATATACAGTGTGGATACTCTGGACAAAGGGAAGAGTCACATTCCAGGCAGGACAGACTAGGACTGGGAGAGATTTCATTACACGACTCAGAGCCCTGTGCAATTTAAAATTTATAAATTGTTTATTTGTGGAATTTTTCCAATTAATATTTTCAGACCACGATTGACTGTAACTTCAAAAAGTAAAAGCACAGAACATTTTTACATTCTATTTTCTTGTTTAACATTATATTTAAAAATATTTTTCTTGCCATTGCATCATCTTCGTAGTCTAGTTTTCCATGACTGCTTGATATTCCACTGTGCTAATCTGAAATTTGTCCAAGTTTTCACCCTCAGATGCGCAGTTATCAATACCATAATGGATATCCTCATGTAGGTAGTTTGGGGCTCTTTCCCAGGAATGGAATTACTAGGTCAACGAGTATTCATATTTTTATTTTTCTGATATATTTTCCATATTGCTTTTCACTATATACAGTTTAGAAAGTCAACAGTAGCATACAAAGGCATTAGTTTCACTGCTGCTTAGTGGTCTTGGGATCATTGCCTGGATTTGAATCCCTGCTCACCCCTTGCCACTGATGCAGCTGTGCATCCTTAGGCAAGTTGTTTATCCTCCCTGTTCCTCAGTCACTGCCTCAGAGAGATGATGGTGCTGTAGTTTGATAGGAAGCCTGATCCGCAGTGTGGTCACGTTGAGAGGGGTGGAAGTGGAGTCATTTGGCAGGTGGTGATGAGGTCATGGGGGGGCACTGCCTTGGAAGGGACTAATCTTCTCATGGGACCCCAGTTCGATCCCAGGACAGTATGTTTAAAAAAAAGAGGAGGCCTGGCCTCTGAATCCTTCAGGCTTCCTGACCCATCCTGTGATCTCTCCCTGATATTTGCCACCTGCCAAAGGGGCCTCCTCAGAGTCCGAACATGAATCTTGGCTTTTCAGCCTCCAGAACTATGAGCTAAGAAACTTCCTTTTTATTAAGGATGTAGCCGCATATATGTTGTTACAGCAACAGAAAATGGACTAAGACGGGGGTAACCATAATATCTGCCTTATATCATTATTACCTTATTATTTAAAAAGATTAAATATTTCAATAGTGCCCGGAACAGTGCCTACCCGAGAGTTATTCACTGTTAATCTCTCTAGTTCAAGATTAAAAAAAAAAAACAAAAAACTAAAAGAAGTAACAGGCCGCTTTAAAAGTATTTTTACATATTTATAAACAGTATTTCTAAGAAGCACCCCCTTTAGGTCTGTTTTCTGGAAAATGTAAATTTCTAATGTTAGTTTACAGAGCAGAAGCACTCCCTTGTGATTGCTCACATTGCTTAGGATTCTCCTCAGGCGTTAGAAACAGCCCCGCCCCTGCGGGCTCAGGGCGAGGGTCCTGAAGTCGGAGTGCTGAGGGTGAGTTCAGATCTACTCCGGAGGAACCCACCTGTAGGGACTTCAGGGCCTGCCCTGAAGGAGGAAAGGGGACTCCCTTTCCTCTATTGTTGGAGGGCCGATCCAGGAGAATGCAGGGTTTTCGAGGATTGATTAAGTGGGGCCCTGGCCGCCTGCATGCTGACCCACTGCCTGGGGGCCGCCTCCCCCTAGCGGGATCTTTGAGTGGGGCGCTGGGACCCACGCTTCCCGGTGTAGCCCGGGAGCACGTGTGCGGTGCTCCAGCGCCCCCCAAAGATTGGAGGCATCTTCAGGTCCCTGGAGAGATGGTCTTATCTTCCTTCTGGAGCGCGGATGCCCCAGCGTGCTAGGTCTCAACCACGGACTTTGACTCGCACCTTGTCGGTTTGTCAAGCGAAGCTTAAGTCCTGCTTATCATAGCGGAGCAGAAAAACCGGGAAAGCCGCCTGGGTCCACCGTCCAAAATCGGCTGCGGCTTGGGATCGTTCCTTTCCTTTTTGTTCTGTACATAAATTTATTTTTTTTCTTTTTCTAGTTTTAATTGCACTATAATGTTCTACTTCAAAATTTGCTTTTTCTCCTTAACCTTATTTTGCAAACACGCACACTGGCTGTGTAATATTCTGTCAAGTACACAGCTATTCCACGATTGGATTTTAGGTTGTTGTTTCCTATTCCTCTGAAAATGTGGTAAACATCTTTCTGCTTAAATGTTTTCCGGTCTTCCTGTAGTCCGCTCTTGCGAGGCAGACAGTGGGAATGCTTTTTAAGGTTCTTTGTATATTTCGGAACAGCTAGCCGAGTTCTCACTTACTCTCAGCTCTCCGAAGTGTGAGGTCCTGGGTCTTTTGAAACTGGAGGAGGGAGGGTTAATTGTTCGCAGGAGGGAGGCGGCTGTGAAGGCCATGCTGGGTTGGATGTCGTCTAGGGAGCTGCTGGGAATTGTCACGGCTTGGGAATTTAAGCGCGTGGGTCACTTACAAAGGGAACATCATTTTCCTTGTGTGGCACACCCGTGGGGGGCTGGCTTCCCAGACGTTCTGGGGAGAGGGAGTCTGCTGCGGGCCAGTTTTCCCGGGCAGTTTGAGGATTGGCTCTGGTGTGGCAGTCACGGAGCTGAGGCCGTCCTGAGCCCCCTTCTGCACTGTACGCCGCCGCCTGGAGAGAGGGTCGCCGCTCCGTCCTGCGCGTCAGTCCCTGCTGGGCTTTGGCAGCGCGTGAATTTTGCGAGCAGGACTCGCGTTCGAGCTGTCACGGTCAGGGCTCGAGATCCTCAGTGTGCGCCAGTTCGTGTATTCTGCTCCGCTGGCCATATCCACGGGGCGCGGCTTATGACAGTGAACTCTTTTTTTAAAAACTTTTTAAAAATGTATAACTTTATTATTCACTAAACACATACATACACAAATATTAAAATTATTCAAAGAAAAGCAATGCAAGGGAAGAAACTATAATAATACTCAAATATAATAGAACTCAACCAAAGCAATACTGAAAAGTGCTTAAACATTTTTTCCATATAATTTTAAAAAACATCTCAGGCATTAACAAGACATCAAAGGATGTGATTTGTTTTAGATTTTCAAAACTAAGACTGAACAAATAGTGGTCTGGAAAAAAATTCTAATTAGCTAGTAGACTCCACATAGGCCAAATTTTTAAAATTTAAATTTCAATACAGTCATGTGACACGTGATGGAAATATAATCTGACAAATATGTTATTAGGCAATTTCATCCGTGTGTATCGCAAAGTATCACACAGAGTGCCAACTTTTACGTGCAAACTGTCAGTCATCTGTGATGGCCCTTGATATTATCCAAGTACTCAGTTAAACACGAGATACATGAGGCTACCACTGGCATAGCAGCACACTGCTTTACAGTAAACTCTTATATAAGTAGGATTATGCTCTAAAGGATGAAAAGCAGAGCATGTTATGATAAGGACCTAAAACAGTAACAGTCATTTATCACACTATCCAGTACTGTGTACTGTACATAGTTGTATGTGCTTCTTCTGGAAACACACCCTTCTCTCCTTTGATCTCAGTGACTGTTCCTTCCCAACCCACTGATGAGCTCCAGCCTAGTCTCTATCTACATCTCTTCCTGTAGTTTTAAACACAATCTATATATGGATTTATTTTTTTCTTTTTGGTACCAGAGATCGAACTCGGGACCTTGAGATTGCAAGGTGGGTGGTGGAACCACTGAGCTAAATTCTGGCCCTATATATGGATTCTTTCCAGATTCCAGCCTGTAACTCTGATCTCTCCCCTTCCCCCCGCTGCTACCCTTACCCCTTTGAACCTTTTCTCCCTATTTCGAATTATCACTTATTCATTTTAATCATTTTAACCCTTATTTACACTTTCAGTTTCTCACACTAGAGAAACTATTCAGTATTTACACATGTGAGTCCTATTTATTTCACTTAAGAGGATGGCCTCAATATGCATCCATTTAGCTATAAATGTCTGTAGTTTGTCGTTCTTTATGGCTGAGTAGTACTCCATTTTATTAAAAAACCACATTTTCTTTATCCATTTTCCAGTTGATGGGCACTTGGGTTGTTTCCAAGTTTTAGCTATTACAAACTGTGCTACTATAAACATGGGTGCCACATATATTGCTGTGGTATGACTCTTTTAATTCTTTTGGGAGGATGCCCAGCAGGGAAATAGAACTAGTCCTAGTTCTTTGAGGTATCTCCATACTGATTTCCACAGTGGTTGCACCAGTCTGCACTCCCACCAACAATGGAGAAGGGTTCCTTTCTC
>NW_004624737.1:35545342-35624411 GCF_000247695.1 Heterocephalus glaber | reverse complement strand
ACTGTCCTTGGTTTAGTTCCTGGGTTGATACTTTGAAGTTGCTTATTGTAAGTATCTTTGTTGATGTATTTAGAACCCTTATGGAATGATTGCTTCTCAGAGGTGTCTTCCAGGTATAGCAGGTCTTTAGGTTTTGAGTCTCTAATGGCACTGAGGCTATCTTATTTTCATGACTGGATCAATCACAACACCTTAGCCCAAGTGATACAACCAGCAACACCATAGCATCAAGTATATCTTAGAAAATGTCAATTTGTGGTAGTTATTAACCTATCACCTTTAACTGTGTGAATTAAATCAAGATTAAGGACCAACCCCACGTATGTTTATAGTGAATAAACTCTTCAATATAGCAACTTTACCCTTTGGGATGGGGAGTTAGAAGGAGTTGGGGAGGGAGGAATAGGTAGGTAGAGGGATAGAAGAAGGTTAGCAGTGAGGCCAGAGGGTACAGGCAGGAGAAGGAAAAAGAAGAAGAGAAAAATAAAGAAGAAATACAAATGAGGGCCAGAACAGGAACACAAAGGGAGATGAAGCACAATATGGGACTGCATGGGAGCAAAGGAGAGAGAGAGAAAGAAAAGAGAAAAAGAAAAAAAGAGAAAAAGAAAAGTTTTAAAAAAGTAGAAAAAGAAGAAAAAAATTTAAAATAAGAGCAAAAAAAATAGTGGTAATTTTGAAAATAACAAATAAAGATAAAAATGAAGGGGCTCCTTCAGGGTGTGTCTCTGCTGTCACAATAGACAATATGGGCTGCAGTGTGCAGTTATAAGTCAATGAGTCTCAGTAAGCCAGTCACAGACCCATGAGATTCAGGCAGATTTCTGGCTGCAAGTCCCAAGTTGAGCTCCCTGTCCTCCTGTAGGATTGAACTCCATAAGGTTCTATTGCAGGTTCCAGCTGCCCTTCCCCTGAAGATAGTCCAGGTTCCAATGGGAGGTGATGATCCCTCCAACTTACCAAGCACGGTGGTCTGGTGTGGCTTTATCACAGAGATTCTCTTCACTTTTCCAGTGGGCTTCAGTTTTCATCAGGGAGCCTGAGAGAGGCTCTCTCTGTTGTTCACTTCTGGAGCTCAGGACAATGGCCTTTATGTCCCCCTGTGCCTCTGTAGTGTGGAACCAGGTAGCTGCATAGCCAAGAGGCCAGAGGTGGGGTGGGGTGTTTTTTTTGGGGGGGATGGGGAGTGTCTGTTTTTGCAGGCTCCCGAGTGGCTAAGCTGGAGGCTAAGCTGGCGGCTGGTGGGTGTTCCCTGGGGGTTCTCACAGTCTCCTGGTCGCAAGTGGGCAGAGTGAGATGGACGGAGCAGGGCACAGTTACCCGCGACCTCTCTGACTGCTCAGCTAAGCTGGCAGCTGGCATGACAGTGCACTCAACCCCAATCCAGCTGTTTGCCCTGTTCCTCTCAGGTTAGAGAATTCTAATGGCTTGCAGCCTACAAACTAGATTTGAGTGTCCTCATCCTCTTATTCTGAATTCCCAGCCCATTCCCAGATGTTCAGCAAACTTGAATGACCTAATCCGTGGCTGGACATTTTTGTCATAACCACACAAGCTCAGCGATGTCTCCTAAGTCTTTGTGGATCACTTTGAGGCTCATTGGATTAATGCTGTTGAATCTGCTTAATCCAAATAATTTTAATTGCATTAGAAGGCCTTCATATTAGCAAGCTGATAATAAGTGCAGGCAGTAAGATTGATCACTGCCTAAGTCTTTGAGATCAAAAATAGCATTTTTGAGTTTGTTGGTAGACTGTATTCTTAAGGTTCTTTCTTGATTTCATTTACCACTCTTGGAATTTGAAATAACTGAAGCCAATAATTTCAGTACTCCCCCATCAGGGGATTGGGTTTTTTTTGTGTGTGTGTGTGTGTGTGTGTGTGTGTGTGTATACATGTTAATTTTCCATCATTGCTTGTGGCAAATATAAAAATATCTCACAGGGCCAGGTATTTAGCTTAGTGGTGTCACTGCCTGCCTTACAAGTGCAAGGTCCTGAGTTTGATCCCCCGTACCAAAAAACAAAAACAAAAACAAAAAACAAAAACAAAAATCTATCTCACATACTACCCTTCAGTATCTTGCAAGCAAGTTATAGGAAGGCAGACAAAACTGAGATATTTTAAGACAGGATATAATTCTGTGTTCACAGTGCTTTGTTGATTGCTAATAATGTTCCAAGTGCCAAAGTTGTGGGATTGATTTGTGTGGAAGATGACCAGTGGGCTTCAGTGTTTGGGGAAGACTTCATGAGGGAGTAGGATTCGAAGGAGCTATGAAGCAGGTTTTGGATAGATGGAAGTGAAATTATTGAAGTTATACTCAAAGGAGAACCTGGTGGAGGAAGGGAGGAGAATGCCTAATTTGGAGAATAACATTTGTGCACGATTGTGATGGGAAAAATTAGGCTGATGGACTAGGTTTGGAAGGGGCATCCAAATTCAAGAACTGAGGCATGGGCTGGGAATTTAGCTCAGTGGTTCTGGTGCCTGCCTCACAAGCACAAGTTCCCGAGTTCGATCCCCAGTACCAAAAAAAAAAAAAAGAACTGAGGCTTATCTTGAAGCCATCATCATCTTCATCAACTAACATTTACTGTGTACTCACAGTGTGGTTCTGAGTACTCCACATGTGTTATTTTACTTAATCCTTGAACAACCGTATGAAACACGTGTTATGTATGCTTCCCAGTGGAGGAATTGGAATACAAAGTTAAGTTGCTGCTGGCTGATTTGTGGCAGGGCTGAAGGTTCAGATGGACTGAGTAGGCAGCTTGCTTTCAGAGTCTTCTCTGCCACAGTAATGCTGTCTTAGTGACAGTTGAGAGCTCCTGATGAGATCAGCATGGTCTCCCCTCAGGTCTTTGGGGAACCCAGATTTCCAAGTCAGACAGACCTAGGTTCACATTTGGTTCTTTTATTTTCTACCTATGACCTTGCTTCCAAGTTTTTTGAGCCTCAAATTCCTCCTGTGTGAAAGAGAGATAATAATAATAATATCTCCATGTTGGTGGGAGCATTAAGTGAGATTGTATACACAAATCACTTAGCAGAATGCCCAGAAGATAGGAAGCGGCCCGAAATGATAGCTAAAGGATACATAGCGGTCTCAGATACGCAGATGGGTCTAACAAGTTCTCTGAGAAAGAGAAGGAATAAGGGTAGGTAGGACATGATTCAGGTAAAATTTGGTTGGTAGTCACCTGCAATATTCAGTCAACACAAACACCAGGGCTGGATTCCTTCTGGAGCATCCCAGTAATGGACGAGAATTTCCATTATGGTTCACTGTCACTCCCAGAACCAAATGCATTTCCCTTTGTCTTCCAAAACTCAGAGGGTAAAACCAGGACATTGCCATTGAACTGAAATTTGGCACAGGGCCTGGTGCCAGTTGTGCATCCAAGGGTTGAAATCAGGACCTGCTGAAATTCTTGGTGTCCTCAGTTCCCATTTCCTGATGACACTGACCATAGATAAATGCCCTGCATCACAGAGAGGAAAGGAGACATTTGAAAACAGTATGGTACTTAACTGTCTATAAACAATGCAGGAATAATTATAACAAGGACAGAGACATTTAGACAAAACAAATTTTATTTTAGAGGCAGTGGACAGAAAGTGAATGCTTAGAATGGAGTCACTTCATACAAGGTTCAGACTCAGCAGCATCCCAGACTCCTGGAATGACTTGGTTTCCATGCATCCAGGCCTGGACCCCAGATGCATTCACGCTCGGTTGCACGCCACACTTAGAGACGGGGAAGCTGTAGGAGTGGTTTAGCACACAGGTGCCAGGTTCAAATCTAGGGTACTCTGCTAAGTAGTCACATGGATGGGGCAGGAAACGTGGTCTCTTTGAGCCTTAGTTTTTCAATATGGAAATGGAGCCTCCATTTCTCCTGTACAAATGATCTTCTCTCCTTCCCACAGTTAGAACGAGGACGAAGCTGTGTGAAGTGCATATAAAGTGTCAGCACAGTACCCAGTAAAAGTTTGCTGAGCTTCTTATTAGTAATTGTCATGGCTTCTGTTTTTGTTGTTCTTCAGTGGGGCACGACATGCAGTCCCTTACGTGTCAGTTTCCTAAAGTCACACATGATCATGGGAAAGTCCTCCTTGGAGGGGAGGACCAGGCAGGTGAAAGCGGAGTGCTGAACTTCTTCTCCTGGCCCGCTTTCTTTTCCTTTTCTTTTTGGTGGTGCTGGGGGTGGAACCCGGGTCTTATGCATGCTACGCAGCTCTGCCACTGAGTGACAGCCCCATCCCGTGCTGAGCTGTTTTCCGAGAGGGCAGGGCTGAGCACTGGAAGGCAGGTCTGACAGACTGAAGCACATGCCCAGCGCTCCCATCCATGCCGACAGACCCAGCGTACACAGATGGCCGGAGTCCTTCGTTTCAATTGTCATTCACAGCTCCATGCCAGATGTGGCTGCTTTCACCACTGCTTCTAACTCCTCTTCCGAAATGTCTAGCAAAGGGCATAGTAGGACAATACTGTTTCATATGAGTTGAAAAATTATTTAGGCTAATTAAAGACAATGAGATCGAGGAACTGTGAGCCATGGCCCTGGGGCCGGCATCTGTCACTGTGCAGGCATTCCCGGGGGAGAGAGAGTAGTCTGTTTGGCAAAACCACTGGAATGTTCTTGGCGGGGACAGAAGCCCGGGAGTGGGTGGTGGGTTTGCTTTTTGGGTGTTGCCTCCTTCCGAGCAGATGAGCCGCAGGAATTTTCAGAGTGGGGAGGGTTGGCCTTGGTCAGGGAATGCTGCAGGGCTGTTTTCCTGTCCCAAGGCTCCATTCATAAAAGCCTCCTCTTCCATCTCCAGATGGCACCGGCCACTGCCTGCTCTTTCTCCATCCCAGTGTTGCTGCATCTCAGAGCGGAAGGAGGACCCTCCTTCTTCAAGCCTTGTGTGTCTTGTAGCTGCCCAGGCTTTTCGTGATGAATGGCCTGGGCCTTGCATGCTCAGCTGTGAGCCAGGATCTGCCAAGGGTGTCTGGCGGGCTTCGGGACCGACACACATAGCCCACCAGCCAGGGCTCCCAAGGACTGTCACGTGGCATGTGTCACTGGGTGGACGCTTGAGAGGCCCCCACCACCTTCCATGGCTGGGAGTGGTGGGACCTGCCCTGACCCATCTTCGGCCTCTTAGACAAGGGAAGAGCCGATCCTGGAGGCTAGAGGAGAAGGGTGGCCCCCGGGCGGTGTGAGAGAGCTACACTCCCCCACCCCGCTCTGCTGCTCCTGTGTTCCCTTCTACCCCAGCCTGTTCCCCTTTGCTTCTCTCCTCCTTCCACTGTTTTCTTATAGTAGCTGTCTCTGATTCTCTCTTCCATGTAATTATAGATGTGGCTTGTCATAACTCATGAGAAATCTCGAGACTGCCGCCTGTCTCTGTCCTGCAGGCTGCTTGCTGTTAGGTGGGAGCAAGCCAGGGGCTCCTTCTCTCAGATTTCCTGCTGACCACGCAGCCCTGAAGTACTGAATAGGGGATGCGTCTGCTGGAGGCATTTCACTCCTGTGTCAGGGCTGCCTGGGGAGCTGGTGACAGAACTGGCCTGAATCCAGGCACACGCTGTCTCCCTCTGCTGTCAGACTGTCTCTCCTGTGGTAGGGTCCACACCCTGCCTCCCCCACTCTGACCTCGGAGGCAGCCTTCACTCCTCCCTGTCTTTCAGGGTTAGTGTTGGCTTTGAGTCAGCTTGGGGGAGATTTAGATGCCACCGTTCATCCTCATGTTGACGATGACTATGTTATATCTAAACATGAGGATCTCCAAACTGTAATTTGTTTCAAAGGCAGTATTATTCCCAGCAAAGAATGCTGTTTGCTAATCCTGTCTGCCTTCGGGGTACTGGCTTGAAGTGTTGGTGACACTGGAATTATTTCTACAGTTATTTTAAGCCCCATAAAGACAAAGCTTGGAAGGTTGGTGCTGGGGAGGGGTTGGCCATGGCAGCTGCTCCCTCTTGGCCGAGATCAGGCTGAAGAGTTCATCACAATTATTTTTAATATTTTTTGTTTGTTTTGAGAAAGCTTTAGACACAGAAAATTTGCAAAAATACTACATAAAGTAAGCATACACGTTTCACCTAGCTGGCCCAGTGTTGACATCGCGCGTAACCGTGACACCCAAGAATACTGGCCCCATACCAGTTACCGCCTTACAGATGCCCCGCAGATTGTAGCCATTTCTTCACTGATGCCAACTTCCTATTTCAGGATGCGAGCCAGGATCTCACCTGGCATTTGGTCTTCATGTGCCTATTGTCTCCTCCTCTGTGTGACAGTTCCTGTCTTTCCTTGTTTTTCATGACCTTCACACTTTTGAAGAGTCCTGGGCAGTTATTTTGTAGAACAGGGATCTGCCAAATTTTTATATCAAAGGCTAGAGAAATATCCTTGGCTCTGCGGGTCACTTCAGGTCATGCAATTTCTGTTGCACCCTCTCATTTTCCTCTGCAGCACAGGAGGAGCCTTAGACAGGATGTGAATGAACAGGGCTGCATCCTAGTTCAAGTATGAAATGAGGTCAAGGTGCACATCAGGTCCTGGGGGTGCAGTTTGCAAACCCCCATTGAACAAACTCTCTGGATTCGCGTTTGCCTGGTGTGTTCTCACGGCTCGATGGTGGTGATATATTTGTGAATAAGCAGGAGCAAGCTCTTCTCTATGCATCACTTAATCACTTTCCTAGGGTGGTGTTAACCACATAGGTAGGAGGTGCTATTTCTTCTTCATAATTAAGTATATTTCTGGAGAGATACTGTAGAATTATGCAAACACCTTATTTCTTTTCGAACTTTCACCTGCTAATTGTAGCATCCACTGCACCAGTTATTGATGTCCTATTCTAACAGTATTTTTCTATTTCACCCATTCCTTCTATATTTATTAATTGGAATTCTTCTATAAGGAAGAGTTATCCCTTCTCCCTCATTTACTTATTTTTTAATTTTTTTCTATCAAGATGGGCTCATATGTCCTTTTTACATTTTGAGTTATGATGCCCACAGCTTTTGAAATTTTGGTCTCATTTTATTCTTAACAATCTTAAAGATTTTATAGTTGGCTTTATTTTAAATACAAGTTTGTGAGCATCTGGTGGCCTCAGACCTCATAGACCTGCGTCTCGTTAACTTGTTAATGGTAGAAGCCAGTTTTATTTTTCAGCCCAAAGCATTGGGCAAATGTAGGATCTCACCCTGCTGCAGGGCAGCTGGCCAAGTCTCAGTGTCAGTGCCGGGCAGTTGGAGCTGGTCCTTAGTTTTCATTAATCTTCTTGTGTGCAGGAGGAGTTCCATGGTATTGTCTCATGTAGTCTGGGTCAGGTTTGAAGTGCGCATGTGTGTCAAGTTACTAGACCTCCATCCCCTGCTGCTCTTTAAGAATTTTCTTGTTATTCTGTTATTTGTTGAGGACGTTTAAGAGTAGGAAAGTTTGCTTGGATGTAAAGTCCAAAGTAAATAGTTTCATCGCTCCTGTGCACTCACTTCTAGCTTAAAGCAGAATGCCGTTTTAAATGATTTTTTTCTCATTCAGAAAGCCTGTCAGGCAGGTGTCTGTAATCTCAGCACTCTGAGGGGCCGAAGCAGGAGGAAGGCAGGTCTTGGCACGCTTTCCCAGGGCAGCTTAGCCAGGCAAGGTGACTTAGACCCTGGGTGACTTAGCCAGACTTCATCTCAAAACAAAACATTGAAAAGGCACTTGGGCTGTAGCTCAGTGCAAAGGGCCCAGGTCCACTCACCAGTGCCATCAACAAAACAAAACACCCAGTTGGGCTCCCAACTCAATTTTTAAAAGCTATTTGATCTGTTTTTAAAAGCTAAAATGAATGAGTCTTTTCTAAAAGAGGGGAAACTTTGATTTCTTTTTACACTGAAAATCATTCCTGTGGTAACCATAGAAGATTAGGGGAACAGCCAGTACACGTGGTTCTTATGTTTTGTTGCCTTTTTATGTAATTTCAGAAAATGTTTGGACTCAGGGCTCTTTGGTCAGTGATAATGGAAGGAAGGAAGAAAAGTCAGGGTGTATCTTGTGACTAAGAACAGGATTATATTTTGCTTTGAAAGATTTTAATTAACCATTTTTTGGTGGTGTAGGTAAGTAAGTAAATTCATTCCACTTTTAGAGAAATAAATGGCAAGAGTTTTCTCATAGTGTCAGTTAAGGAAATAATAGAAAAACAAGAATTGTCATTTGCCCTGAACATTGTTAGAGCAAAAACAAAATGAAAATCTAAAAGAACAGCAACAGCAAACAAGACCAAAACCAAAATCACAGCACAAAGCAAACAGGATTTTGGGAGCTTTTGATTTGTCTTGGAACAGAATTCAAAGCTTCATAAAAAGAAGCTTAATTTCTACCTGCTTTAGCCCCCAAACGAAAGCAAATCACCATGGAAGTTCAGGTGCTGCCTAGGAGAGAGGAACTGCACCCAGAGTTCTGGGGTGGCATTTGGGCATAACTCGTTCACTGGGCCCAGTTGCAGAATTGGATGAAAAAACTGATATTAATACTTAAAAAAACCCTTAGAATCACAGACCTCGACACATGCATTTATTTTACTATTGGTTGAGGCAATTTAATCAAGTCACTTGCTAGAGCCAGGTGCAGATCTCCTGAAGCTTGGGGCCACCCCAAGCCCAAGGTGGATGAGACAAATCAAGAGGTGCTTTGGTGAACCATCTGAATGATTGTAGTGTATCTTTGAGAAGTGAATATATCTGAAAAAGCTTAATTGTAAGGTAAGCAGCCTGCCCGGAAGGTGGAGGGGAGTGGCAGTGCTTTGCTCGTGTGAAAAGTGACACAGTTGGGGAGTGGCTGGTGTGGGGAACACACTGTGAGGTCCCTTTTGGTGACTGCCATCGCCGCAATCACTGTGGACCCTCGGCAGTTTCCCACACATCCCTATGCATTTATTGTTATCTTGTCCTTGGCCAGCCTGTCCAAAAGAAGTCATTTGGAAAGCATGTTGCTGATCATTGATTTCATTCCATCAAGTGCTCAGCGTGCTTCATGGAGCTGCTGGCGGCTGCTGAGATAGGGGGAAGTGTCCTGTCCCTGTCTGAGTGGCGGGTGATCTATTTTTGACCTGGAGACCAGTGACAAAGCTGTCTTCCTTCTGTCAGGCTGAACTCACGGGGACTTTCTTGTTTTCTGTTGACAGCTGCTTCTGTGTTCAGAATGATCACGGGTAGCTGGAAGATAGTGCTGGCATTTGAACACCTAGATAGGACGGGGGCAGTGGAATGTATTTTTCTTTGCTATTTTGGTTAGCAAGTTCCTAGTGGTCCATAATAAGACAGAAGCCAAGAGAGATGGGGCGGGGGCGGGGTAGACAGGAAAAGACATCTGACTTCACGTTCAGAAGGCACAGGAGGGAGAGTTTCTACTGTTGTGGGTGTGAGTGCCTAAAAAGGAATGGCTAGAAGGAAAGTGGAAAACAAAAGTCGGATCTGAGACAGCCCTGGCCAGTGGGAGGTGGGGTGGAACTAATATCATCAACTTAATACGATCAAGGGCAAATAAAATTGTTTGGCATGTCATATAAAAGATAAATTAAAATATATGCCTCGAGCATTGCATTTCTATAATGCTTTTACAGCATGTGGAGTTTTTATTTTAAAAACAAATACAATTAGTCCCCGACTTACTAACAAGGTCCGTTCTGGGACAACATTCGTAAGTCGGATTTGTTCATAATCCAACAAAGCGAATCTTATGCAGTACACCTGTGACTCTTACACAGTACACCTGTGAAAGTTTGCAACTTGAATGTTTGTAAGTCGGGGATTTACTGTAGTGCAGGCTGATATGACAGAAAAACTTCTAAGAGACACTTAAAATCCTCACGGGTACTTCTCATAAGCCTGCAGGTGGCTCTCCTAGCGGCAGGTTTAAATACTGCCTGCAATCCCCACGTCTTGCATTGCCATGAATAGCTGCGAGCTTGGACTGGTTCTGTACTGTCAGGAGCATTGCCTTCCTCACCTGTGAAATGGAACCACTTACCACTCCATCTGCCTGCCTCACACAACTGCTTTGAGGTCCGAGACCCGGGCCACATGCTGTCACCATGGCTCTTCATGTATTTTATAAAACCGATGATAGAAAGTAGGAGTCTCATACGCTCACAGCCAGACCGTACTTTCTTGTGTTTATTTACAGTAACCAGTGCTGCCTCTCTTCATCCCCTCTTGGCTCCCTTTGATATTCTGGTAAAAGTATGAGCTCCCCCAGCCTCCTGCCAGGCCACATACTCACACACACGTGATTTAGCACAGAACATCAAGGGCAGCCTCTGGTTTTAATGTGCTTTTCTTTTGTGGACATTACAATTTTATCCAAGAGAGCTAGGTTTTTGCATTAGGAATTTTCTGATTATATGCATCTTTTTGGTCTTTTGTTTTTACAGTGGAAGAAATCATCAAATTGTGTTCCTGGTGTAAGCTCAGAGCTTTTCCAGTTCAGCTGCCTAATGCAAGATTGTAAACTATCAAAAGCAAGGTCGTAAATTAAACAAAAGGCAAAGCTGAGTCATGTGGTACTAACTGGAAAAGTAGTAAGATAGTAAAGTTCATAAATCAAAGGGACCCAGATCATATCTCCCTTTCCTTCCTTAAAATGCCGTAGCTAACCAGAAGGTTAACTTTTTAAGGGATGAGCCCAATCAATGTGATTTAAATCATCCATGATATTTTATAGCTGAATGAGTAAGTCAGATGGTGTGGCAAAAAACTTAAATTGTATGTATGATCATTGATGGTTTTACGCATTATTAGAGAGAAGCATAGTTACACCAAATTAAAAGGAGATATCTGATCCAGACATCAGTTCAGTAATTTCATGGGAAAAAAATAAATCTAAATGAGCAAAAAATGTTTTGGTGTTAACTGCGATGTGGTGGTATTACAAGTTTCCTCAGTTAATTAGTAACACATAGTATAGAACAAATCTTTGAAACAGAAATCTCATGCTTTTGAATAACACCAGAGATAGAACTGGGTGTGTCCTCCTCCAAGGTGTAGTGCTGTGACCTTGGGCAGGTCACCTCCTCATTATGGAGCTGTGAAATTCTGGGGGACAGCGTGGTTGCTTCCCATGTTAACATTGTGTGACTTTAAATTAATTATATGGTTGTCGCTTTTAGAATGCTGACTATATATATATAGATCACAAAGTATACACAGAGTAAGTGCATAACTAATTGCTCAGCCTCCTAACCAGCCCCCCTTGATTAAGAAGGAAAACATTCACAGAACAACAAATACGCCTGTTCTCACCCATTTTGTGGAAGCCAAAAAAAGTTGATAACATAGAAGTAGAGAGTAGAATAGAGGTCACTAGAGGCTGAAAAGGGGATGAGGGAAGGGGTGATAGTGAAAGGTTGGGAGATGTGTTCCAAAATATAGTTGGTGAGGGCCGGGGATTTAGCTCAGTGGTTTGCAAGTGCAAGGTCCCGAGTTTGATCTCTGGTACCAAAACAAAACATAGTTGGGGAATTAGCTCTAATGTTCTGTACCACAGCAAGGTAACTACGGTTTATAGCAATTTACTATTTATTTCAGAATAACTAGAGGAGAAAGTTTGAAGGTTCCCAACATGTAGAATTGTTAGTATTTGAAGAGATAGAACTGCTAATTCCACATCGTAACTAAGTACAAAAATAATGTATCAATCAAAAATTTAAAAAAGAAACAAAACCTTATGAACATCCTGGAAGACCCCCTTGGCCTCCCTCTGCATCATGAGTGCTAAACATACACTTAAAAAGAGAGGGAAAAATTTGAGGTGATAATTTTTTTAAATTTGGAAATCTAACTTTAAAAATCAAAAGTTTCATTTATTTGGAATTTTGTTACTACAGCCCACAATCATTTATCTTCAAGTTTGAAATCCAAATAGCTCTGAAAACTAAAAGTTCCGTTTGTTAATTTTTGAGCAAAACCCTTTGACAACAAAACCTGCCGCGGAGAGAGGGGTCCGTGTGGTCTTCACTTGCCCCTCGCCCAGCTCGCAGAGAAAATGCCCGCATGCGCAATGACTGACTCAGCGCTGCCTTCACTGGGTGTGCAGCACACGCAGCGTAGTTGTGTTCGAAATAAAGGCGAGCCTGACTTCCAAAGCAAATCTACCCCAGGGAGTTTGAACGCAGGACTGTGGGTTCATACCGCAAAATGGATAATTGCAGCCGTCATGTGTCCAGCTTGCTGGAAACTCATGGTGTCGTCCTGCACGGGCAGTGGTTCTTTCAAACTCAGAAGAATTTGAGTAAAATTTCGTGGAGAGTCTTGCTTCCGTGGTTTCCCGGTCCACGAAGAGGGTCTGGTCTGACAGGAGGTGCATTTTGTGCATTTGGTGACAACAGGCATGAAGTGTACAGCTGCGTTTATTTCTTGGTATTTTTGATATCAAGAAATTGTGACAAAATCAAAGCAGCAGCGGCTAGGGAAGACTCACGTGCAAATATTTGGATGGAGTTTTCAACAGGTTGTCAATTTGCACTGCTCATAAGAGAGATTTTTGTCGTTGTGCATGCTTCCAGAAAATGGAGGTAAAACAACACTTAAATAGGGCCTTCCGATACATTGAATGATAGTGGTGATTTTAAAACCCTAGAAATGAGGATTTTTGCATCATATTGGTAAGAGATATCATTATGTGATTTCTTTTTTCTTATAGTGTCTTTGATATCAGGATTATGCTGGCTGCATAGAACAAGTAGAAAATGTTCCCTCATCAGTGTTTCGGAGGAGTTTACAAACGATTTGTGTTAATTCTCTTTACAGTGTTTGGTAGAATTTATCAGTGAAGCCATCTGGTCCAAGCAGTTCCTCTATTAGGAATTTTTTTAAATTGCTGATTCAATTGCCTTACATTTTAGGAGTCTTCTTATATTTTCTATTTCTTCTTGAGTCAGTTTTGGTAGAGTGTGTCATATGTGTCCATTTCAACCATGACTATTTTTAAACTGAACTGGTAGCAAATTGATTACTCTTCTCTGTTTTATTAAATTACTTTCTTCCATAGGAGTGAAATTGTCATTTTAAATGGCAAATTGTTTCTTTACAAAGTAAAATACCAAGGAATGTGAAGGCCTTGCTTTAATAGATTATTGTTGATATGTTTTCTGTTTTCACCAAGTATTTAATAAAAGAGTTTACTGTGTGTCTTGTGATGCATTAAAAGTAGGAGAGTGTGTGTAAGGTTATTTGCCTATATAAAAACAATTCAGACAATACCAGTGACATAGTTCAGACTACAGGGCCTTTTGGAGTTTTATGTAAAATATCATTATTGACTGACAATCACCCTCACCCTTAGTAAACTGACTTTGTTTTATATGGTCATTAGCCCACTAAATTTGTACAGTGGAATAAGCCAGTGATATATTTGAGTCAAGTTTAAATTTCTCAAGTTTCTTTTCAGTAACTAGGTCAGACAAAGCTAGGGGAAGCATCCAGGGTCTGTGTGGTCCCAGAGCTTTGTGACTTTCCCCTGCACCTTCACTTGGCCCTCAGGGCTGGTGTTTTCTGGCAGAAAGTCAATCCTACACCATACCAAGGTTGCTATAACCGTAGGTATCCACATGCCGCAAAACACAGATGCACACAAAACAGGCAATTTCTGTGCACTGGGAGAATCAAGGAATGAGACCAAACCCAAAAGGCAGCAGCCTGGGTCCTCAAAAAGAGTATGAGTCTGTCATCTAGATTGTAAAGTTCAGAACACTTAGTTCTGGTTCCTTTAATGGAATGAATCCATTCACAGGCGCTGTCACTTTGCTGGGCTGGGTTGGTCCTTATGCCAGAAGATTGAGTAGCCACCCTTAAGGCACAGTGAACTGTGAGGAAGCAGTAGGTCAGTTTGTGCAGGACTTGGGAATCTTCCAGAACCTTCCAGAATGTGAAAGCTGATATTCTCTCCAGAGAAGAAATATGGCAGAATGGGAATCGAATCACTGCATTGCAACAGGAGATTGGATTCAAGTTAATAATGTAGAGAAAGACAGGTGAATAAGAGTTGAGGTTTGAATTTTGAGTAGCTCTGGTTGACGTAAAGAGAAGATGATGGTTTGGGTTAAACTAGTAATTTCCAAACACCAATGAGCTGGATTTTACTGGCACAAGGTATTTTTTTCCATTTAGTTTATTGGTACATTTCAGGTATACAATACAGTCACATTCATCATTGGGATCTTACACCTTTACATGATGTATCTTGGTTCTTATTTTTTCCCCTTCCTCTGCCTTCCCTTCACTCCCTCCACCCTTCCCTATTTACAAAGACTTTGCTTGCATTTTTTCTTTTTCTCATATTTTTTCTTTTCCCTTCTTTTCTTTCTGTCACAAGGTATTTAGTTATGTTAAAACATTCTTTAGTGTTGCATTTTAATCAGATACCACAAGGAGCTGAGTGACATTTAACTTGAGAGTGCTAACAATTTTGAAACATACCCTCCCCTAATTTGGGAAGGAATGGGAGTGAGTGGGGCCGTTGGCCTCCCCCCGTGAGTCAGATGTGTCCGGAAAGATGTCCTAGCAGGGATGGTGTCCAGTCCAGAAGTTGTGCCTCCACCTCTTCAGTTACATTTTCATTGAGAGGCCACAGCTGAATTTTCCAGGTGGTGTGGCTTGGAAGGGTTCTAAAGCTCTTCCACACACTATCGGATTTCGTCAGGATGTCCCGAGGCAGTGAGGGAGATGACGTCAGTCCGCGGTGCTGAAGTCCTTCAGTTTTCCAGCCCTTGCCCGTAATGGCCCCAGGTCCCCTGCAGTTTAATGGAGGTGCTTTATTGCTCTGCAGACGGGAAGCTCAGGATTGGAAACTTAACACGAAATAAATAATTAACTCTCGGCTTCCACAGGTGCAGCGGGCATAAATAATCCAACTGCATGCCGTCTGGGCATTCCGTATCATGGGCCATTTAGATTTAATGCCTGGGCACTCACTTGTAACTGAATACATCAGAAGGTGCCTCCTGCCGGGGCAGGAGAAGGGTGCCATTTCAGAGCAGAGTGCTCTCTGTCTGCTGGCAAGCTGCCTCTGCCTCCTGACGCTGCTGGGTCCCTTTGCTGCCTTGGTCTCTGGGAAAGTTCATCTGCCCCGCCCAAACCTCCAGTGAAAAAATGATAATGGATCCCTCTTCTGGTTGAATGAGGGGGTCATCTATTGAAAACAGACTCAGAAGAATGACTCATTTAACCAGAGGCGCTGGGGAAGCATTATGAGTTCACTGATGGGAGTGGACTTCGAAAACCTTATTCTCAGAGTCATGAGTTTGAACCTGAGACCATTTGAGCATTGAAAGTGGGTGTCATTTTCTGCTTCAGCAGCAAGTCTTGGGAAGGACGCCCAGAAGTGGCAATCCATTTTCTAGTGACCAAAGATGAAGGTGCTGCTCCTAGCTCTAATTATGTCTGGATCCCTCACAAGGCTTTGCACGCAGCATCATGTAGTAAAAGCCTAGTGAATGAGCCAATGAAAGGACGCCAGTGCCTTTCGATGTTTGTGCTTCCTAATAGTGGTCATGTCTGGTCCAGTGCCATGGGTGGGGGTCCCTAGACCAGCATCACCAGGGAACTAGTTAGGAATGCAGATTCTCAGGCCCTGTTGCAGATCTTCTCACCAAATCTCTAGGGTGGGCCCAGGAATCTGTTTTTGACAAACTTGGGGATTCTGATGCCAGCCGGAGTTTGGGCACCACCGGCCGAATTTCTTCCACCAGGGAGGTGACTTAAGAATCATGCACTTATTTTCTCTCCACAGTACGAAGTCTTCACAACTGGTTTCAGGAGACTCGCGTTCTAAAGCCTTAGATGCACAGGCCTCCTCCTCCTCACCCCCGGCCCAGCTTCTCACACTGGGCTCAGTTCGTCCTCTGGCTTTTTCCCTCCAGATCTTGTGTTTCCAGATTCCATGCTCAGTCACTTCTAGGGAAGTAGAGATGGGCTGGGGATAGGAATCATCCTGCTGACTGCTGACTGCCAGAGGAGGCCGAGCTGTGGGGTCAGACTTGTGCTAAATGCCTGCCGTGTGCTGGGCCAGGGCTGCAGCAGGCAGTGCACGATCCCATCCCCAGGATGCTGGGAGCTCCGGTGGAGGCGGACACAGAGTCACTCTGCTGAGTGTGGAGGGTGAAGGTGGCACCCACAGGGCTGTCTCTGGGAGGACCAGCTGGGCCAAGTGCACACCTGGGCTGGGGGGCAGGTTAGGAGGGACTTCCGGGAGGAAGTACTGTCCAGGCCATGTCTTACAGGTACCGAGGGTGGCAGTAGGGTGACGAGAGGGAGGCAGAAGGGAATTCGAGGCTGAAGAAGCAGCACATCTTGAAGCACTCCCTATATGTATTATCTTTCTACTTTTAAAGTTGTTAAAACCTACAGACGGTAAGATATACAACTCTTACTTAAATTTACAGCTCCTTGGGTTGTTAAATGTGTCCTCAAATACAAATACAGAGCATTTCCAGCCTCCCAGAGGCTCCCTGATGCCGTTTACCATTCATAGCCTTGTGTCCCAAAAAGTGACCAACATCCTCACTTCTGTCCCCCATGGGTCAGTTTTGTTGGGGACTTTTTTAGACTATAAACTTCTTTTTTTTTCCCCATTAAGTTTATTGGTACATTTTAGGTATAAAATACAGTTACATTCATCATTGGGATCTTGTACGATTACATGAGTCTCTTGGTTCTTATTTTTTTTCCCCTTCCCCTGCCCTCCCTTCACCCCCTCCACCCTTCCCTATTTGCAAAGACTTTGTTTCCATTTTTTTTCTTTTCTCATATTTTTTCTTTTCCCTTCTTTCCTTTCCCCTTGCCCTCCCACTTCCCCTACTCCTTTAGACCTTTTCTTCCTATTACACAATATCAATTATACATTTTTAAAATTACAGTGTCAAAATTTAGAGGACATTACCACAGAAAAGTTGGAAGACATTTATTACCTAATTTTAAAACTTCCTCTAAAGCTACAGTAATCAAGGCACTGTTGGCATAAGGAAAGACATATAGATTAATGGAATAAAACAGACAATCTAGAAATAGAACCACACATATATGATCCACTGAGTTTTTTCTTTGTTTTTTTTTTGTACCGGGGATCGAACTCGGGTCCTTGCGCTTGAACAGCAGGCAGTGGAACCGCTGAGCTAAATCCCTGGCCCCACTGAGTTTTGAAAGATTATTTAACATTAACATTTTATAGAACATAAACTCAATTCAAGAGTAGAGGAAGAGATAGTGTTTTCAGCAAATGGTACTAGAACACCTGGTATCCATATGCAAAAAATTAACCTCAATCCTTTATTTCCATACTTAAAAATAACTTGAAAGGATCTATGAAGCCTAAATATGAAAGACTAAAACTATAAAACTTCAAGAAGACATTATAAGGGAAAATGTGTATGAATTTAGGGTAGGCAAGAATTTCCTAAGATACAAAAAAATGATGTATAAAAGAAAGAAATTGATAAATGAGATTCCATCAAAATTTAGAACTTTAAATGACATCGTTAAGAAAATGAAAAGTAGTCCTTAAACTGACCATATTTATAATACATATAACCTAGGGGCAGAATATATAAGGAACTCTTACAGCTCATTAATAAACAATGCAATTAAAAAGTAGACACAAGAAGATGATGAATAGCCAGTACAGATACGTATTGACTTATCATTGTCACGACCTTTTCTTTTTGTTGGATTCTCCCCCATTGCGTTTAATTTCTTGTCGTGCCCAACGGATTAATTCTGCTGGGCTTTCTGGGGTTGTGATCCTCGTCTTTTCCTAGGATATTGTCTAAAATTTTTTGGAGTGCTGGTTTGGTATTCATGAAGTTCTTAAGGTGCTCTTTGTCATGAAAGTATCTTATTTCCCCATTAATTTTTTTTTTTTTGTACCAGGGATTGAACTCGGGTCCTTGTGCTTGCGCAGCAGGCAGCGAAACCACTGAGCTAAATCCCCGCCCCTCCCCATCAATTTTGAAAGATAGTTTTGCAGGGTACATCAATCTGGGTTGGAGGCTATTTTCCTTTAGGGCTTGAATTATGTCACTCCAAGCTCTTCTAGCCTTGAGGGTTTGTATTGAGAAGTCTGCTGTGATTCTGATGGGCTTTTCTTTGTATGTGATTTGTTTCTTTTCTCTAACTGCTTGTAGAATTTTGTTCTTGGGTTGGGTTTCTGGAATCTTAACAATTATATGCCTATGTGTAGATTTTTATTTGATCAAGGCTAGTTGGAGTCCTATATGCCTTGCTTATCTGTATGTCAAGTTCTTTTCTCCTCTTTGGGAAGTTTTCTGCCATCACTTCTGTGAACAGTTATTTTTTTTATGTCATCTGCACTTTCTCCTGTTTCTTCATTGACTCCAATCAGTCTTATGTTATTCTTCTTTGCATTGTCTAGCAGGTGCTGGATTGATTTCTCATGGTCCCTTACTATTTTAAAGCAATTTTTCTTTTCCTGGTCACTAATTGGAATCTTATCTTCTGTGTCTGAAATTGTGTCCTCACATTGGCTCATTCTGCTGCATAAGCTTTCAGTGGAGTTTTTCATCTCCTGGAAATCTGTTTGTATCTGTTTTATGGATTCCATTTGTTTCCTTTGTTGGGATTCCATCATGTTCCTCAGTTCCTCTATTTTTCATCTGTGTCTTCTCTAGATTTATTAATCATGTCCTACACTGTGGGCACAATCTCTGCTGTTATCTGAGAAATTATTTCTGATTTCATTTTTTCCAGATCCTCTTTTGTTGCTAGTTCAGGGAGTCCAGGTGGTTATGTATCAGAGCGTTCCATCTCATTTCCCTTTGGGGTTGCCTTGGGTGATCTGGAAGTCTGGTTTTGGGACTTGTTTACATGTCTACTCATTTTGATGGGGGTGGGGGGTGTTGCTGGCACCCATGCAGCTCACCTCCTGTGCATTGAGGGGGATGGTACGGCGGCCCGGAAGCCTCCTCATGGGCACTGGGAGCGGCTCACCTCCTGTGTGCTCTAGACTATAAACTTCTTGAAACAAATACTTGTCCCATAGGCCCAGAGATTATGAACAGGCTGAACATGGTTTCAGACTGTGCATCTGTGCAATACCTTTTAAAATTAAAAATTTGTTTTGCAATGCTGGAAGTTGAAGTCAGGACCTCATGCATGCCAGGCAAATATTCTGTCACTGAACTACTCCCCTAGCCCTCTACTTAAAAAAAGTTTATTTCTTGTATTTAAAAACTGGTGGATTTCATGACAAGTGAAAGCTGTACTGGGCTCAGATCCCTTTGCGAAAACACTGGACAGCGGGCAGGTAGGGACTATCCCCCGGTTTTCTATCACTCCTGCTGCTCACCACTGTATAGATCTGCTATATGCCTGGCCCGTGTGGCATTTGAGTGTGCAAGCGCTACCTTTGGGTGTTGTTTCAATTCTTGCTTTGGAGCCCCAGCATGGCTGAGTGATCTGGATAATTTTTCCTCATTCACTCGATATCTGCATTCACTGAATGCTGACCACAGGCCAGGAACATGCCCAGTAGTGGATACCCTGGTGTTCACAGGTGGAAGGAAGGGGTGATGTGTCATTCGTGGGCTTCCACACAGGTGACCAGAATGTGGCACAATCCTGTCTCTGGGAGTTCACTTCTCACTACCCTTTGGAGCCACCCTGCTGGCTTTTCCTGGCCCCTGCACCTACCTTGTCCCTTATAATCGTCAAACTTCTGCTGTCCCCAGCCCCCTGCTTCCACCATGTCTGGCTCTCATCCTTCCCTCAAGCCTATGCTCAAGTCCCAGCTCTTTCAAGCTGCCTCTGCTGAGCAACCCTCAAGTCCTTACTTTGCACACCTTCAGTTCCAAGGCATCTGTCCCATCACACGGAAGGAAAAAAGTCTTGTTTCTTAAACTAGGCATCATGTGTCTTATGGACAGGTTTCACTTTGTGCTCCCCGATACTGCCCTGTTAGGCCCTGCAGTTCTGAGCTCCTGTAGCACAGTAAATGCAGATGCTGATCTGGGAATGCAGGGAGCCCTAGAAGAAGAGGCTGTGCGGAGAGCAGAGAAGAGAGTAGTGAGAAGCACAAGCCCCTGCCAGGAGTGCCCTTGTGGCAGGAGCCCGGTGGGAAGCCTTCCTGTCCTTGAGAAGCCATTATCTTTCTGACAGCATTGACACTGGGCACAGAGGGTGCTGACACTCGGGGCGGATTCCAGACAGTGTCATGTGAGCTGGTGTGTGAGCTTCTCCTCTTACAGCCCAGGAGAGTGTCCTTTGGGGTGGCAGGAGAAGTCCACTGCCTTCCAGCTTGGAGCTGGAAAGGGAAGGTGTCCTTTTGGTGGCCATTCCCCCAGCCTCCTGCCACCGTCCCTCTAGACCCTGGGGCACCCTGCTTTGTCCCACGTTTGGCTCTTGACACTGATACTCGTGACTAAAGGCAACCCTGTTGCCCCATACCTTGTAACAGGCCTCCTGAAAAGTGCCTGGGGTGTTGGCTAAGGGTGGTGACCTTTCGGCCAGCCAGACCATGCAGCGGAGGTGGGAGGGGAAGAAGAACCTTTCATTTAAGGGCACTTTGCTGAGAGCTGTCTCACTTGGGAGGGTTCTGTTATATGTCACTCGGTGTGCAGGGTTCCAAGAATGAGTTGGCCTCTTGACAGGGAACATGATAGAATGTCAGGATCTAAGCTAATCGTAAAATATGTTTGGTGCTGCCAAGTCACGCACAGCCAATGTACGAAGCCATCGGTCATTCACACATCTGTACCATGTGGCCAAGGGGCTCCCCTGATGGTTTCAGCCTTTCCAGAGCCATGTGATGATGGAGATCCGGCACACGGTGGCTTCTCACTCAGAGCACACTGAGTCAGAAAAACATGAGGGCGTCCCTTAAAAAAAATGTTCCTAACGCGCGCTTGTATCTTGTCTCTCTTTTTCCCCTTTCCTTTTTTGTCCCTTCTTCCCCTGTACTACAACCCCCCACCTCATTTTTGTGCCTTTGTGTTTATCTGTTGGGCTTTGGCACCAACTCCAGACCTGCAGGTGACAAGTTGGGTAGATGTATAGTGCTACACTGTTTTACTCGAGGGCCTTGGATTTAGATAATATGATAAGGAGAGCTAAAGGTTTCATCCGAGCTTCACCCATGGGCCAGTTACAGAGTGTGACATTAGCAACCATCATGCAATTGCTAAGCAAAATCACCATGGTGGAACTATACTGATTAACAAATGTTTGGCTGCCCACAGAAAAATCCAACAAACATTTTTCGCTTAAACCAGAGGGCCATTATTATCTACTTAACGAGAAGTCTGGGGGCAGAGAGATGGCCCAAGCTGGGTTTGGTGGTTCAACAGGGACTTCAGGACCAGGGGCCTTTCCATGCTTCCCCTCACCACGTTCTGTGGTGTTTTTGTTCCCGTGGCTTGTGGCCTCCTCTTCAGACAGTGACACAAGCTTCAGGATCACCTCCTTACATGCCCCAAACCAGAGCAGGAAGTGGTGGGCAAGTGGATGTGTGAGTGGCCAACAGCTCTACTCGGGGGAGGAAATGATCGGTCCTGTTCCGAAGCAGATGCCCTCTTCATGTGGAAACTGACACACGGACCTGAGCCCTGTGGGGCTGACAAAGTGAGCTGAGACTCCATGTTCCTCGGGACCTTTCTCAACTGCACCCCCAGTGGTTCTTTCTCAAAATCACAGACTGAAGAACTTTATTTCCCCTGAATTTCTTCCAGTCCAGAGCTGGTTCACAGTTGGGCTTAATTTCCATCAGTTGTTGAGCCACGATTTAAATGAGAATCTCTAAGAGTTCTTGCCTTAGAAACCAATGAAGTCCGGTCTTTACTCTTGGTAGCCATTCCCTTTTCTCCCAGTGGTGCACTGCAGCAGTCTGGTCGATGTGGAACTTGTAGTTCACATCATTTATCCAGGGAGAAACTGTATGAGTAAGCGTTCCCACTAAGAGCCTTATGTTACTGTGCCCTTCTGGCTGGGAGCGTGTCTTTTGAAAAGTGTGGGTCTAGCCCCCTTTTGGCCTATCCTGGGAAATGGTTTCCCTGCTGTGATAATTTGGGTTTGTGTGCATGCAGGTCTGCGCACACAGCCGTACACAGACTCCCTAGCTCCACGTCATTTCAGTGGGAAGGGAGACAGCAGTTTCATGGCAGCTGTCTTGTTGATGAATGTCCCCATGTCCACCCCTTCCTGCCCTCCCCACTTGATAATCTGAAAATCTTCTGAGCGAGATTGCTTTGCTGTAGGCCTGCCCTGGAATGGCACATAGATGATGCATTTCAATTCCCAGAACCCACATCGGGGAACATTTGTCAGAGCCCGTGGACTTGAAGTGGATAAGACAGAGAGCGGATGGGGGGGACCCTTTTGAGGGAGTGAGTGGCAGGAAAGATGTGTCCTCCATGATAGAGTGGGGGGGCTGCAGGGCTAAGGTGATGGTACAGTCTTGTTTCAGCCAGCCCGGGCTTTCCTCTTTTACACTTCCAGATGCATTGCTTTTTATGGCTCCTCGCTCTTTCCCTCTGCAGTGTGCCCCCAGATGTGCCCAGTGCGTCTCTCTGCTTTCCAACTTCTGCTGGCAAAGTAGCAAGTTGCTCTCAAGTGTTCAAAGCACTTGTCCTCTTATGAAGTAGGAGGTTTTACACTGGAACCCTACAGTTCGGTTTACTTCCTTTAAAGTTGAGAGCGTGTGGGGTTTATGGTGGACTTTCTGATTGGAAAGTCATTCTTTCACCTGGATTTCCAGAACCTTCTAGAGAAGCTGCTGTCAGGATTTAGAGGCTTATCCACCTGTCCGTCTGCAAGGACAAAATGCAGACATCTCAGAAGAGAGCATACTAGATCCAGACTGTCAGCCTTGGGATCAGAATCCTGCATTTAGTTGCTCATTGTGAGCCCTCTGGCAGTTGTTTAACCTTTTGGTTTCCCAGTTTCTTCATCTGTAAAATGGGAATAAAAATAGTACATACCACATAGGATTGTTAGGAGAAGCAACATTTAAGTGCTTGAAGTGGTACCTGGCAATTAGTAAGCACCAACGTTTGAGTAATAACTCTTAAGAGTTTGAGATTTCTGGGCTGGGGATTTAGCTCAGTGGCTTTGCCTCCTGCCACCCAAGCACAAGGACCCAAGTTAGATCCCCGGTACCAAAAAGAGTTTGAGATTTCTTTTTTATTGCTGTTGGCTTACTACTTAAGTTCTAATTGAACTTTGTTGAGATAGTTGTAGATTCACGTGTTAGAAATAATACAGAGAGTCACCAGGTAACACATATCATTATCCAGTTCCCCCAACAGTAGCATTTTGCAAAATAGTACAATATCACAGTTACAGTGACAGCATTAATGTGATTTACCACTGTTCCTCAGATGTCCCCAAAATGCATTTGCATTTAGCCCTGCACAGTTTTATCTCCTGCATAGGCTCATGTTTCCGCCGTTCCAACTGAGAAACTGAACAAGATTCCCCATGGTACCCTTGCTCCCTCCTTTTTTCCCATGACCCTGGCAAGGACTAATCTGTTCTCCGTTTCTAAAATTTTATCTTTTAAAGAATAAATATGTTTATGTTAAATTCATAGTCATACAGGTTGTCACTTTTGGCCACGACCCTTTTCACTCAGTCTGATTTCCTGAAGATTTAATTTTCTAAGCTGTTGAGCATATCAGTGCTCATCCCTTTTTCTTTCCTGGGAGGATCCCATGATCATTTATCCATGGAAGGAGATCTGGACTCTTTCCAGTTTGGGGCTATTATGAGTAAAGCTGCTACAAACATTTGTGTATGGGTTTTTGTGAGAACATGAATTTTCATTTCTCTGGGATAAGTGCCCAAGAGTATAATTGCTGGATCCTATGTTAATTGCATGTTTAGGTTTACTACTTTAACAAGTATAAAAGCAATTTGTTATTTAAATATGCACTTTCCCACTATAAGTGTACATTCCATCTTTGACTTGTACTGAGCATTATTATAATACTATTTGTTGAATGAGTTAAAATAGACCACTGACTTTCCCTGTGTGTCCAGGACTGTGTAAGAGTTAGAGGAGAAAAGGAGAGTCAAATGGTACAGTGATGGTTCTTGTCTTTAAGGAATACCCAATGATGGGTCTGATAGTGAGACATAAGAGCCATTAGATTGTATGTAGTCACACTGTAGAAGGCTTCAGTAAAACCCATAGCCAGCTGGGTGGTAGGCAAGGGTGGAAAGACAGGAAGTTTGGGAAGGGTTGTCAATGTTGGTGTCGCCATTACTGGAGACTGGGAATTTGGCGGGCTTTTGTATTTGAGAAAACATCGGAAATATTTGAACTTGAAAAAAAGCTATCAGTTTTTCATAAGGCACGTGGTTGTGTTTTTGGTCGAAGGTAAGGATCATTGGAGAGCTGTAGGTTCTTCTGAAAGGGCAGCCTTTACTCACGAGAGGAGAGCAGGAGTGTGACAATGCTGAAAAATGCTCTGGCTTCAGACAAAACACTGAAGCCTTGGCCGTGTTGCGTCTTGGAGCCCACATGCAGGGCCAGTTAATGAAGTGCACTCAGAGCTCACTGTTGACACCCTGGACAGATCATTCTCCCTGTCCTCTGTAGGGCAAAATCAGCTTCAGTAAAAATCAGAAATCATGGGGCCGGGGATGTAGCTCAGTGGTGCCGTGCCTGCCTGTCAAGTGCAAGGTCCTGAGTTTGATCCCTGGTACCACCCCCCAGTCATAAATCATGTAATCAACTGTCACTATTTTTCTAGTTTGTAAACAATGAGTAATTAAAAAAGAATACATTTGTGGTTTTTAAATACTACTCAAATTTAATAAAATATTTCATGTCCCAATTAAAATTTGTGCTAAGCAGGCAAAATTATTACACCTTGAAGTTTTCTGCTTTACTGTATTGAATTTTAAACACAAATAAAAGCTGCAGGAAGCCACATAGTTTTCTTTTTTGTGTGATTACAATCATTGCCATCACTGTTTTGAATCTGCTTAAACCCAAGAATATACAGCACTGTAGGGATTGGAGACACAAGCTGTGTCTGAGATAGAATTGAAAGATTCTGAACTATTAGGAACTTACTTTGAAATCAAAGTGTGCTGTGAGTCTGAGTTTGCATGTGAACCTGAAAACTGGGAATTCTCCAAATAACTGTCGTGTAAATATTATGCTTATTAAAGAAGTAATAGAAAAAAGGGAGTGACTGGTGAGCTTAGGTGTCAACTTGGTTGGCTTGGGAGCTACCCGGGGGTTAACAAAGCGCACTTCTGAGTGTGTCTAGGTGGGTCACGGAAGCATCACTTTGGGGTCTAGATTCGGTCCCTGACCTCTTCCTGTTTGGCACTGTTCCCTTCTGGCTACTATGAGGTGTGCAGCTTTCCTTCTGCCATGATGTTTTCTGTCTTGGAGCCAAGCGACCATGGACTGAACCAATAAACTTCTCATTCTTAAGTTGTAAGAGTTGGGTGTTGTATCCTAGTGATGGGAAAGCTGACTAATACAGCAATTGCAATATTGTTTAGAACCTAAAACACGAAATATTTGCTTTTGTTAAGAGGTGTTGGTGCATGGTGATTGTTACGGTTTGAGTCTAGATGTCCTCCAAAGCCTCATGCTGTCATAGGTGCCTGAATCTATAGTGTGTGGTTCTGGGACTAAGGATGTGTGATTACTAAGTCATACGCTGGTTTGGCACCGCCCTAATTCCTGTAGCCTGGATACAGTATAAGGGACGGAAAGAGGCTTGTCTTCTCCCTCGCTTGTTTACTCTGCTATCTCTGCCACCATGAACTGTTCCCCCTCTGACATGTGCCACCCTGCCTTGGAGCCAGCTGATATGGATTGAAACCTCAATAAACTGTGAGCTTAATAAACCTTTTCTCCTTTAACTTTGGATGTCAGAGAAAAGTAGCTAATGCAGAATTTGGTACCAGAGAAATGGGGTCCATTACCTGGCCATGTGGCTCAAGAGCCTTTGGAACTGGCATGTGGGAAAGGCATGTTAAGAAAGGCATGTTAAGAGAGGCATGTTAAGAAAGGCATGTTAAGAAAGGTATGTTAAGAGAGGCTTGGAGATGCTGACTAAAAAATTAGAGCTGGAATGCCTTAGGCTGTACTGTACAGGAGATTCTAGTCAGACTTCAGAAGACCAGAAAGCCAGTAAAGACCATGCTCAGGAGGTTTCTGGTGGGAAGAAGAACTGCATTGGCTGCTAGACTTCAGGCAATGTGTTATGGGTTGGCAGAAAGTTTGTCTGAATTTTGCTCATGTCCAGAGACTTTTCCTGAGACTGAAATTAAGGGTGACAGACTAATTAATCTGGCAGAAGAAATTTCAAGGCAGTCTAATGTTGAGGCAGTGGCATGGCTACTGTTGGGGGCTTTTAGCCAAATTTATGTTGAGTATCAAGAGCAAAGAGCCCTGCAGAATGATTTAAAATGTTTTGAGTTTGGCCAGAAAGGAAGCTCCAGTAAAGTTGGGGCCTGCAAAGACAGAGCAGAGGAGATCTTGATTGCTGAGAAGGAACAGAAGAATAGAAAAGATGGCCAGAGGGCATCACAAGAAGCAGCAGGACTCTACCCTTTGCAGCCTCAAAATTGCAAAAGTGAAAGACTTTGCTTTGAGAAGAGAGTCCAGAGCACCATGTCCTGGAATGGCAGAGGCCTAGGGAAGTTGTTCCTCAGGATTTGGTTCATAGGCCCTGGAGCCCGACAGCCAAGAGAAAAGGAAGCCTGGCTACTGCTCCAGTGGCAGCAGTCCTTGGTGTCATCCACGTTGTGCCAGTTTTAGGTGCATGCAGAATGCAAGAGTCGTGGGGTCAGGAAGGCTTCCACCCAGATTTCAGAAGCAGGCCTGGGAGACCAGGCAGTGTGGCCCTGAGGGCAGCGTGTGAAGCTGTGAGTATACAGTAGAGACCCCAGAAGTTTGGAGAAGCCAGGGGTATGGATCATCTGAGGAAAACTGCAAGGAGGGAGCAGAATCACCCCAAGAGAGAAGCTGTGGGAGCCGCAACCATCTGCAGTACCACAGGGGCAGAGCCAGCCAGGCCCTTTGGAGCTCACATCTTGCCAGATTGCCTCGGATGCTGTACATGGAACTAGAGGACTTAATGTTTGCCCTGCTGGATTTTGGACTTGCCTCGGTCCCATTCCTTTGTATCCCCCTATTTGTACCTATTGGACTGGTAACATTTATCTTGTGCTATTGTATGTCGGAAGTGTTTAACTTTCTTTTGATTTGTACAGGGACTCGCAGCTGAGTTTGCCTTAAATCTCAGAGGAGACTTGGGACTTGGAATTTTCAGCAATGCTGAAACTGTTAGAGGTGGTCCAGATGTCTTTTGCATAAGGGGATGTGTGTGAGTCTTTGGAGGGCCAGGGATGGAATGTTATGGTTTGGGTCTAGATGTCCCCCTAAAGTTTTATGCGGTCATAGGTGGCTAGAGCATGTGATTACTGAATCAGTACACTGATTGGTCTGGCACTGCCCCAATTCCTGTAGCCTGTATACAGTATAAGGTACAGAAAGAAGCTTGTCTTCTTCTTTGTTGCTTCTACTGTCTCTGCCACCATGAACTGTTCCCCCTCTGCCATGTGCCGCCCTGCCTTGGAGCCAGCTGATTATGGACTGAAGCCACTACAAACCATGAGCTAAAGAAACATATTCCCCTTTAACTTTGGATGTTGGGTATTTTATCTCAGCAATGAGAAAAGTAACTAAGACGGGGATTTAAAAAACCCCAGATCCCTTTCAGTGGTTTTATTACCATTTAAAAGTTCCCCCGAGACAATACCCTGCCTGATCGCCTGCCCCGGCGTGGCCCACACTGAGTGTCATCACTAATGTAGTACAAAGACAGGGGCTTAGGGAGTTTGGTTGACCTAAACTTGAAATCCTCCCCTCCCCGTCTGTAGCTGTGGACTTTGATCAAGTTATCTTCGTAACTGTGTTCAGCCTCCTTATCTGGAAAATGGGTTTTGTGTGGGCTAATCATACGATCTACATGACCTGTTTGGAGTAGACTCTCATGTGGAAATTTCCTAAGAAACTGGAATTGTCCTGTGCCCCTGGTCTGGAATGGGCAGCGGCTGTGCGTCTCCAGGAGGAGGGTGTTCGGGATGGCCAGTCAGAGCTGCCTCTCTCTGGTCCTCTTTCTGACCTCCCCCAGGAACAGCAGTTCTGTGTAAGCACCACATATTGAACCTCGCCAGTGAACCTCCAGGGCAGCCTGAACAAACCCCGAGGTCCGACATGTGCCCGTCAGACTCCCGGCTTCGCTTCGGTGGGGACAGCTGATGTGGTCTCTCCTGGGCGGAAAGGTGGGGTGTTTCAGGGCAGGGTGTCGAGCTGTCTAGCGGAAGAGCAAATCCCAAAAACACAAGTGGTTTGCTTCAGCTGGGAAAGCAAGACATTACAGCTGTTTCTCCTAATTGAAGAGGCTTGGTTAGCGTCGAGGTCTCTTCTAACCCACTCTGCTCTTTCCCGGTCCTGACCCTGTTTCTCCTCCTACTGACAATGCCAAGGAATGTGGTCCAGGCCTTTTGGTGGCTTCTGTGAGCCTTTTATAGCAGTTAAGAAGGAATTCTTGGTATTCTTATCATGTATGAAAGACCAGGCTATTCTTATCCCTGACACAGCTCATGCTGAACAGGAGATACATTTAAATGACCCAGGGCATCTCTGGGATGACTACTTTCCATGGCAATTTCGTGTTGTAAGATCAACCTGTTGCACTATAAGAATTCTTAATTTTATGCAATTTGACCTGCCAAGTAGTAAGGTTTTATTTTCCCTTTTAAAGAGAACTCTATTTAATGATGACTTTTTGGGCATAATCAGAAGGAAGCACTTTTATGTTTTTGTTAAAAAAAATTGAAAGTATATTATAAATCTATCATAGAAAAAAAACTTACATTGTAAATGATCTCAGATGAAGACTGTTAGATGTAAAATGGAGTTTAAGAGTTTTATTTTTGTTAATTCGATATTCTGGAATGCATTGTACTTCTACAATATTATCTGCATGGCCAATTCATTTCCATTGGGACATACATCAGCACACACATAATTTAATTAAGGTCAAGCTGAAACACATTGTTTCTATTTTATCTTAGTGGTTTTGTTTTGTTTTTGAGACAGACTCTTGCTATGTAGTTCAGGCTGGCCTTGAACTCAAAACAATCCTCCTGCCTCCGCCTCCCGTGCTGGAATTACAGGCACCACCATGCCGGGCTCTGAAACACACTGTTTTAAATGTTTATCTTGGTCTTATCGCCATCCTGCCAGTTTACTCCTTAGAGAAAGTTAAATGTTTTTAGGAAACAGAATGAGTGACTTTACAGGCGAACAACCAATTTGAAGCCTTGAAAAATAAAAATAAACACTTGGTGGCCATAAGTTAAATCAGTGTGCATAGCAGGGCCTATGTTGGTGGAATGCTCTGCTAGCACCATTTTAAACTCTTAATATGCTGAAGCCCACCCAGGTTTTACGGAGGGCCTGATGCTCCAGGAAGCCAGCTGCTCCTGGGTGTGGCTACCTGGGAATCAGCTTGAATTTTCAGTCTAATCCCAACTCAACATTTATAACCTTCTTTTCCCCCATGAAATTTTGAGAACCAGAATAAAGAACTCTTATCTGGACGCATCTCAACTATTTAAAGTTCTTAAATTTTAGATAAGCAGTTTTTGAACATTTGAATTTGCTTGCATGCAATATAAAACTGAAATCCCATGTATTACTTGTTTCTATTGAAGTGGTAGGTTATGTGTTTTTAAATTTTATTAGATAAAAACAAAATAAAATTTTTGTTTAAAATGCCTATTGTTGGGGATTGGGATTTCAAAGAATTTATACTTCCTAAATTTTACAGCTCTGAGTTCAGCTTTTTAGAACAGCAAGAGTTGTCCTTGTAATTCAGAGGGGGGAAAGAAACAACAAAGCTTTAAAAGCCCAATCCCGCTCCTTTAATTTTGATCCCGGAAGGCAGTCTGGGGAGTGGGGGAACTGGGTTTCCTGTTCTTAAGCAGCCACGGAAAGGTTAAGGAGGCTCGGAAGGGAGGGTGGCAGTGAGCGAGTGGGATCCGAGGGTGGGGAGACTTTCTCGGCAGGCAGCAACATTCAGGGTTGTTTCTAAATTTGGGGATAACCTAGGCCCGGTGTCCGATTTTACATGAGGCATCGATGGAATTTCATTCCATTTCAAGTCCTTGGCTATGGAGAGCTGTTTTTTTCTCTCCCCTCCCTCCTCTTGTAAATTCTGCTCAGCCCTCCACGGCAGGTCAGAGACTGCCGTTGTCACCGACCGACACCGCTGGTCACCTTTGAACCTCACAGGGCTCCGCTTCGCACTTCTGCTGCGAGGGTCAAGTTCAGCGTGAGATGAACAGCTTGGGATTCCAAACCCTTGTTGACATCTCATCCCCGCTGGACAGTGTGGCACTGCTAATGCCCTCCTGCTGCTTGTGAAATGACCAGGATTTCAATGCTGGGATCGGGAGTCAGGGACGGGGATGACCCTGGCATCCCGGGTGCTGGACGCCTGCCTTTGGGAGGCTGGCCCCACGGCCTGCTGAGCGCACCGGAGCAGGCAGCAGTAGACTCGGCCAGGGGGCCTCTCTGGTTTTTCAGTCTGTGGGCAGAAATGCTTCGGCCAAAGGCCTGGCAAATCTTAAACACGATTTTAAAGAGGAATTATAATGTCAAAAATTGAAAGGCTGAAAGTCGAACCAAATCAAAACCCATTTGTTTAAGGGAATTTTTTTCTTGCAATGCTGGGAATCAAACTCAGGGTATCTCACGCACTAGGCAAGCATTGTACTGCTGAGTGACATCCCCAGCCTGAGAATCTTTTCTTTGACTCCAGGGGCCACTGCAAGAGAGCAGGATAGGATGAGGGCCCCCTAGGTCCCCACCCCACACTTCCCAGACCTGCTTGGATCATGGCAGCATCATACTGTAGTCTCCCATCTAGTATTTTCTGTGAAGAAGGAGTCCAATTGCTAAAGAAAACCATGGTTTTCAACCAGGTTCTTTCCGTGCTGTTAGGTTTTGGTGTCTAGGGTCTCGTTGGTTCTAACTGTGCTAATGAGTGAAAGCCAGAGACCCTAAATGAGCTGTGGCCCTTCTCCCTTGCACGGGAGGCAGTTTTTAACATAACTGAGTGGCGGGTGTGCTGAGCAGGATGTGTCACAGGGATCTGGAACATAGCTGGGGCTCCAAACTACAGCCAGAATAGAACACGCCTCTCATTCCATTCCAGAAGTCACTGTGTCCCCCTTCTGTGGAGTGGCACTTCCAGATCTAACTTCAGAGGAGAGCTGAATGTTGGGGTGCTTAGGCCTTCTAAGAGCCACTTTTCTTTTCTTTTTTTTTTTAGCTTACAGTCATATTTTTATTAATTTTTAATGTTCCTTTTCACATTCTCAACATTTGTAGCTTAAAATCATAGTATTAATTTTCTGTTTTGAGAGCCTTACCAAAAAGCAGTTGTATAAGCACCTGAGTATAGCGAGTAAACCTATATTGGGAATTATAAATGAAGAACAGTGGTTAGCTCAGTGGTTTCGCCGCCTGCTGTGCAACCACAGGGACCCGAGTTCGATCCCTGGTACCAAAAAATAAAAAATAAAAATAAATGAAGAGCAATTAGTTTGACCTTAATCTGTGGGGAAGCCATCACTGAACAGAAAAGAAAGTAAATAGGTACTGTTGCCTCTATGTCCTTTTTTTGGTCTTTTTTGAGACAGGGTCTCGCTCTGAAATTTAGGTTGGGCTTGAACTCACCAGGTGGCCTTGAGTTTATAGCAGTCCTCCTGCCTCAGCCTCCCAAGTGCTGGGATTACAGGTGTATGCTACCATTCCTGGCTGTCCAGTTTTGTTTTTTTTTCTTGGTACTGGAGATCGAACTCAGGACCTTGGGCTTGCCAGGCAGGTGTGGTGCCACTGAGCTAAATTCCCGGCGTCAGCTGTCTTGTTTTTTAAAAAGGCCTTTTGGCCAACATTATTATGAATGAGTAAAGTTGACAAGAGTCCATAATTTAATGAGGTCAAAGTAAACATACCCCTAAAAATCAGAGGGATCCTTTTAGGTACTGTGCTTACTGGAAGGAAGGCTTGTAAACTGGAATCTCTGACTTGCTTGACAAAGTTCTTTTACCTCTGAAGGGCCTATATGCGTTCACAGAGCCTGTTAGAGGTGTGTATACTACTGTACAATTCTCAGCAAAGATATCCTACCCAGACTCTCATAGCTAGTAAGCGAGGCTGCCTGATGTGAATTCTAGCTCTTCAACTCCAGGGATGGGTGCTGAGAATCGTTATGTTGTTTTTTTTTAGGTCATTGTTTATTTTTTAAAAATGTTTAAAATAAATTTTATTTTTTAAAGTTTTATATTTACTATGGTTTATTTTCTATTATTTCATTTATAGATGATGTTTTGGTGTAAGAGCCACTTTCTACCTTCAGTTATTGCCTCCCAGTTCAATCCCAGCCCCTCCTTACCGCTCCTGCCCACGGAGAGAGGAGTCCATAGGGACAGAGCAGCTGCCCACGTGTCAGTGAGGCTAGGGAACTGTTTCACCCGGAATTGACTGTGATTCTGTGGGTCAGGAATTTCATTCTGTCTGTAATTCCCTGTGAGCATATCAGTTGTGCTGTCTTATACAGGATCTTAAAATAGTCATCCTTGTTCATCCTTACCTCCCCATTCATATTTTAACTGTCTTTTCCTTTCTCTTTGAGTGCCTCAGTTTCCCCCATGCTACCCCTTGTAATATTTCTTTCCTTCTGCCCCCAGTCTCACTTCCTGCTCTTCTTTGAGCCTTGATCTTTAGGGTTTTCAGTGGGAGAATCACAGAAGGTAAGTTATTGACATAGAAGCTGGACCAACGGGACGGGTGCAGAGACGTGCCTATGTGTGTTTGCGTGGAAGGAGCCCTGGCCACAGTCTGGACACTTGGCTTCCAGGCCTGCTTCGACCACAGATCTGCCAGGTCTTGCTAGGCAAGTCTCTAGCACCGACTCACTGGGTGCCAGCTAGCATTATGACTGTTGCTGGGTGTTCGTTAACCCCTCTGAGAGGGGCCTGGCTTGGAACATATGCTGAGTCCTTTCTGCTCTCATTTTAGGTGCAGTAAGATGGATTAGATTGTAACCCTGCCCAGGTCGATGGCTAGGGAACAGGGTCAGGCCTTAGATGTCCTGTGCGCCTCATTATGTTTTGTTCATTAAAGGGACAGAGTGGTTATTTACTAATTTAGTACTGCAACCTGAACACTTATGGCACTGATTGGGAATTCTTTTCGGTCATTAACTAGTTTTTCAGTTTTATGTGTACGTGTTTGCAGTACACAATGATTGCATTCATTGTGGCTATTGGAACTTGTACACAACACACCATAATTCTTTTTTCATCTGTTTCCTCTTCCCTCCCTCCCATGACCTCCATCGGGAACTTTTTATTAATTAAGTATATGCACAGTAAGCATTTTGAAAATGCTTTGTATAGTGTTCTGGAAGAGCTTTTGCAGTCAGTAATTTAATGTCAGTCTCACAGCCATTTCTAAAGTAGGTAAAACAGATGACGAACCCGAGGCTTTGGGAGGTAGTTCCTTTTCTCAAGTTTCCCAGTTGATAAATGGGTGGCAAGTGTGGACCTGGAACCCAGGGGTCCTTACTCCTGTGCCAGGGCCTTTTGCGCTCCCCCCAACTGCCGGGTTGGGCCGACTGGCAGTGGTACAAATACTCCGAGTGAAGACAGACATTGCTGAGGTGCATCAATCCCTGGGAGCTGCACGTCCCTCGGGGAAGTTACTTGTCTACCATGGATGTGGGGTGAGCAGGCTGCCTGGCTCCGCTGATGGGATGCAGGAGGGGGAGTTTGGGGCCTCTGCCAAGCTCACCGAGAGGACACTTGGCCTGCGGTGAACTGGGTTGGGACTGAGGAATGGCAGGACACCCTCTTAAGGAAGAAGAGTGCTCCCCGATTCAATAGGTTCATGAACCTGGGTTGTGACCGTGCTGGGCAGCTAGAAGCATAACTGTATCTACGGTCCTCAGAGGGCAATGGAGAGGTTTTGTTAAGGAGTGGTTCTTTAGCAGGTGTCTCCAATACCACTGCTGTAATAAAGAAGGCCATACAGCACCATGCTGAAGCTGGGCTTTCCAGGGGTAGCAGTCATGCTGAGCTAGTTGTATGACCACCCAGGCCCCTAGGAGGTCCTGCAGGGGCAAGACACTAAGGACCCCCAGGGCTGCCAATCTGAGACTCCCCTGGAAGGTCACATTGCTCAGAAGCAGGAACCTCTGCCACCAGGGCTAGTTGGGAGATCTCCCTAAGAGAGCAGATGCTTACCCCAGAGAGCAGGAGCAGCCTCCGGGAGCTGTGGGTGGCCTAGGACAGTGGGTGGGAGGCCCCAGTGGAGCAGCCAGCTGTGGGAGCAGCAGATGAGAGAGTCTTCTTCAGTTGGTCCCCAGGCCCACAGAGTTCTTGAGAAGGGACAATATGGTTCATCTCCCTGCATACTTCTCAGTGAAAAACAAGAATCACTTTCCCTCAGCTGACCTGGATGGAGTCCCACCAGTTCCGGTTGGGGGCTCTAGCTGGCATGGATTGTCACTTGGTCTTCCAGTTTCTGGTGGAGGGATAACCTAGGGAACAAAGGATTCTACCCTTGTTGTAGGGGCTTTCCCAAATGAACTTGAAGAAAATAGTAATCTAGTGGCTTAAAAAAATATTTATGTCCCTAGTATTTCTTCTGCTCCATCTCTCTCTACTAAATGGGTGACCCGAGTGACTCAATGTTGTGGGGTGAAAGTTGTGTCCCAGCTTGCAGTGAGGGTGAAGGAAAGAGTGCTTAGGACTCAGACTCTCCATATTTTAATATGGAGTAAAAGGATTTAAAATTTTGGAAAATTCTAATTTCTGACTGACCCTGTACTTTTAAAGCACGAGTTGATGGAACTTTCCTCGTTAGTTGTTCAGATTCCGCACTAAGGTGGTTGGCTGAATCCACGTCAAGTTGGCTTTGTCGTGTGTCCTGTGTGGGACACCTGCCCTAGACTGGCCATCTTCGACTGTGGGCCTTTGAGGACAGAACTGCAGGCTGCCTGCTCCGTCCTTTTCCCAGCCCCTCTGCAGGGTGAAATAACATGCTTAATAAATGGTGAAGGTGGTCCACAGGGCATCTTCATGTGTAATTCACTATGCCCTCCTGCTCTCCTGTTCTCCAGAAGTACTCTTGAGCCCTATCTCATCTTCTCTTCTTCATATCTCATAAATATTCTACTGCCCCCTTCCCCCTGCATCTCCCTCCCTCCCTTCCTCTAGCAGTACTACTCCATCTGTGCAAATTTCATTTTGTTCTAAGAGTGCTAATCGGAAGGGAACTTAGAGAATGTGTTGGGTTTACTTGAGGTCTTGGATGACAGGCCCAAGTTCATCCTTCACACACTCGGGGCTTACTGTAGAGATGACACTTTGCCCCCTGAGTGCCTGCAGTGGCGCTGAGCCAGAGGTAGAGCATGGGCCTCACAGCTCATTTGAATCCCACCTCTGCCACTGACCAGGTTAGTGACCTTGGGTAGTAACTACCAGTCTTGCTCACTGTGAGTCTTTAGTGGATTCCTCTTGCTCTGATTTGGGTTCCTTGGGGAGAACTCTTCATCCACACAGCCCCAATATGGTCCTACTGGGGCTGTCGATCATGGAGCCATGAAGAAGGGTTTCCTCATTTACTGGGGTAGGCAGGTGACCCAAAATACAGGTGTATGTACGTGTGGTCTGGGCTTAGGGTTTTTTCCTGTTTTTTTGATTAGACATTTTTAATTTTATGAATTCCAATCTGTCAGCCTTCCTCTTTATGGCATCTAAGTTTTATGTCTTGCATAGAAAGGCCTTTCCCACCCCAGATCATAGTTTGTCCTTTGTGCATTTTTTAAGTTAGGTGTTTTATTCAGCATTGTCATCTTTATGTTAGGGTCTTCATCTGTAAAGGAGAATTACAATGTGTACCTCTGGGGAGTCCATGAAATAACATATTATTATTATTATAAGGGTTCCTTCCTCCCTTTTCCTCTTCTGTCTTATTCTGTTTGTTCTGCTTTAACAAATTACCGTAGACTGAGTGGCTTCAGGAATAAAATGGATTTCTCACCGAGCTGGAGGCTGGGAGCCTAAGCTGCAGGCTGTGGAAGATTCCATGTCTGGTGAGAGTCCACTTCCTGTTTCATGGAGGCGCCTCCCCTGTGTCCTCACAGGGCCAGAGAACTGAGGGGCTCTCTGAGGTCTCCGTCGTGAGGGCACAAATCCTAACTCCTCCCAGAGGCCTCGCCTCCTGAAACCATTATACTGAGAGTCAGGCCTCACCATGAAGTTCTGAGGAACAAAGACATCCAGACTGTGGCCTCCTGCCATCTTCCCAGGCCCTGCATGGACAAGCCTGCTTCCCGCACAGTGGACCCCTCAGGGCCCTTTCTTTGATGCCAAGGAGTTTGGGTACAATGTTCAGTAATCCTGTGTCCATCCTGCCACCAGCAGGTAAGCACCTGCTTCCTGGACGCGCTCGGACTTCACACTGCCTTTGCTGTCCTAACAAAGTGACCTTCTTCTCACGTCCACTGAATGGTTCATGTTTTGCGGCGCAGCTGTGGGATTCAGACAGTCACAAGCCCAAACCCAGGAGTCACCCTGGACTCCCGTCTCTGTCTCCCACATGCAGCCCATCAGCAGAGCCTCTCCTCTCTCCCTGAGGACACACTCGGGATCTGACCGCTTCTCCACACCCGCTCTGTGCACTCTGTGCCAGGTCACACCGCCTCACCGGGATCACAGCAGTGCCTGTCCCAGCCTCCCCTGCAGTCTCCTCTCCCACAGCAGCCAGAGGGACCTTTTCAAATGCAGGTCCAGACACTTCTGTCCTCTGCTCCAATGCTCCAGATGCCCCCACATTAGGCAGAATCCATTCCAGAGGCCCTCTGTGGTCTTGGCCTGCATCTCCTTGCTCTCCATTTCTCGTCCTCTCCTTAATCCTCTTCCTGCTGAGCACTTGCTCTTCCTCAGCTACCAGCAAGCCTTTGCTCCTGCCAACTGGAGTTCTCTCCTCCCCGGCGCCTGCAGGGTTCATCCCTCACCTCCCGCAGCCCTGTGCCACCCTCACCCAATCAGGAGGCTTCCTCCACCCACCCTCTTCAAGCAGCCCTCCCAGCACCCATCATGCTCTGTCCCTTCTCCCTCTCATTTTTCTCTCAGCACTTACCATTGCCTGACACATTGTACACTTACTTGTACACTTCTCTTGAACTGGAATGTCATTTCCTTGAAGATCAAGACTTCCCTTTGCCCCCTGCTGAATGAATCTCCAGCCCCTAGAGCAATGCCTGAGCCATAGAAGTCCCTCACCCATTTGTCAGATGAACGTAGAAAGGTCAAACCTGGACCTTTTCTGGGCCCGGCTTGCACCGAGGCCCTTGGCAGTCTCCCGTTGGGTCGGCCCCCAGTGGCCGGTGTGGACCTGTGTGTGCGCGCGCGCGCGCGCGCTCATGAATGCCGTTTCCCTGGGCCCGGTGTTTTGGCGGGAGGCAGTCAGGCCAGGGTGTGTGGGTGTCTGTCCGAGTTTGGGGCTGCCTGGGCAGAGCCCTCCTAGCAGTAAATCATCACTGTTCGGTCCGTGCCTTTTCACATGACCCAAGGGCAAATCCCCGTGCTCCTCAGCAGCCTCCCTAATTGGTGGTGTCTTAAAAACAGCCTGTGGTTTCCGACTCGGGCTTTGCTTGTGAAAGCATCGCCCTACTTCTGGTGAAACATCTTAATGTAGCCTGGTATCTGGGTCTCCCCGCGCCTTCTCACTAAAACATAGGCCTCAAAGCAGGTGCGGTCAGCAGGTTGAGGCCATTTTTTGCAGAGCTTCTCTGCTCACTCCACCTGCAGCCAGAGCACAGCGGGGCGGCACCTCTGGAGACCCCGAGTCCCTGGGTGTTGGAGATCACGGGAGGGCTGGGGAGAGCTCTCCTCCTCCAGGCGGGGGGGGGGGGGGGGTCGGTCCCTCGGACGTGCCTGCCACCCACGCCACCTCGGATCACTGCCTTTGAATACTGTCTCAGGGGTGTGCATCTTAGAGCAGCAAGTTGATTATATTAGAAATAACTGTTTCTTTTGATGACAGATCCCCTCTATAGAGGGGTCCTGTCTTTTAGCTGCTCTGTGTTTAATTGTGGGTGTTAGGTAAGACAATTTGTAATGATTAATAGAAAGATATGTTTTAAGCACAATAGAAGGCATTTTTAAAATTCACTTTTTTTTTGGTGGTGATACTAGGAATTAAACCCAGGACCTTCTCACTGAGCTACATCTGCAGCCCTTTTTTATTTTACTTTTTAATTTTGAGTCACCTAAGTTGTCCAGACTAGGCTCAAACTTGAGTTCCTTCTGCCTCTGCCTCTAGGAGTGCTGGGATTAAAGTAATTTTTAAAATAAGGTGTTTTTTTTTTTTTTAAACAGTTTTAGGTTCACACCAAAACAGGGCTGCAAGTGAATAGATTTCCCACATAACCCTTGCCACACTCACACATGGATGGCCTCAGCTGTCACACGGTGTGTTCCTTACCACTGATAAACCCACAGTGACACAGGAGTGTCGCCTGGCGCCCACAGTTGGAAGTAGGGGTCACTCTTGGTGTTACAGTCTATGGATTTAGACAAACACACAAGGACATGTATCCACCATTATAGTATCATACAGAGTGGTTTCACTGAACTTAAATTTTAATTATGCAAGTAATACATTCTTTAAAATGTTGAAGTCCTCCAATCTGAGAGCCTGTCCCAGAATCCATCACCATGATTTACTTGTTTGGATCCTTCCAGTTGTGCCTCAGATGCACAGGGTGACAGTGCTAATTTTAACCCTAACACCGTTGACAAAGGAGCACTCAGCCCCAGGCAGATGCCAGGGGCTGTGTGTCTATCAGCTCACCCTAACCTGTCAGGCAGGAGTGAATACCATTTTGTCAATAACAGCCTTATTGAGATATAAGTCACATACCCTAAAATTTACCCTTTGAAAACATACAAGTCAGTAGTTTGTATATATTCGCAGAGCTGTACCTCAGTCACCACTGTCTGATTCCAGGATATTTTCATACCCGAAAGGGAACTGCACGCCGATTAGCGGTCACTCTCTGTCTCTTCCCTCTCCTTGCTTGCCCCCTCCCCTGGTGAGCAGTAATCCGTTTTCTGTCTCCATGGATTTGCCAGATCTGGATATTTCATATAAATGGATGCTACAATATGGGGCCTTTTGTGACTGGTTTCTTTAGTGTAATGTCTTTAAGGTTCACCCGCGTTGTAGTTTGTGTCTCTACATCATTTGTGAAATAGTTGCATAATATTCCATTGTGCAGACAGATCACATCTGCTTACCCATGGTCAGTGCGTGGACGTCTGAGTTTCCACTCTTTAGCTCTTGTGAATTATGCTGCTCTGAACATTCACGTGCTAGTTTTTCTGTGTACCTGTGTTTTCAGTTCTCTTGGGTCAGTACCCACAAGAGGGGTTGCTGGGTCATACGGTAACTCTACGTTTAACATTTTGAGAAGTAGCCAAACTGTTTTCCAATGTGGCTACACCATTTTAATGATGCTGTTGGCAGTGAATGAGAGTCTGATTTCTTCCCATTTTTGCACCACGTGCCATTGCCTGCCATTTGTGCGGGTGGGAAGGGGACTCTCATCGTGTTTCTGAGTTGCATTTCCTCAGTGACTAATGATGTTTGACATTTTTTCATGTACTTATTTTATGTGCTTTTTCACACACTTACTGCATGTCTTTTGAGAAACGTCTATTCAAATCGTTGACATTTTGTACAGGGTTGGCTTTTTTTTTTTTTTTTTTTGCCTTGGTTCTTTTTCTTAAATTTTATCGGTGCATTTTAGGTAAACAAGATAATGACATTCATCATTGGAAATTTGCACCTTTACATAATCTCTCTTGGTTCTTACTTTTTTCCCCATTCCCCTGCCCTCCCTTCAACCCCTCCATCCCTCCCTATTTACAAAGACTTTGTTTCCATTTTTTCATTTTCTCATATTAATTCCATTCCCTTCTTTCCTTTCCCGTACCCCTCCCACTTCCCCTTCCCCTTTGCCCCTTTTCTTCCTATTTCACATTATCTATTATACCTTTTAGTCCTTAGTTACACTTTTAGTTTCTCGCACTAGAGAAACTATTCAGTATTTTTTTTAGTGAGTTTGTTACCCTATTGTACAGATGTAGAGTTTTCCTCTGGGGAATGGACCAACAAAGCAGAACTATATGCTTCCAGTTCTTGTAAAACTTCTCAGGTGTTGGGACTAAGTTTTATTTTGATTGTAGGCTATCTCCTCTCCAATGTCTAAATAATACTGAAATAGTAATGAAAATCAGTTACCATTAGAAATTCGTTACCCTTCATGTGCATTGAGTATGTGCCAGACACTATGTAGACTCTGTTCTTTTAAACAACTCTGCAGAAGCTGAGGCCCAGAAAGGTCACATTAGTAGATCAGAGTTACACAGGGAGAGACTAAGCCAGGTCTGTTGAATTCTTTCCCCCTCTTTGCCAATAACATGGCGAGAAAAGACAGACAAATCCCACTTGGTGTGTTTGTGTGGATTCCAACCTGTCCAGGTGGTGGTGGTCAAAAGCTGAAGCTGGGACTCAAAACTAGTGATATTCCGAAAGGCATCACATTGCACTGCGGTCCCAGGGGACTGTAAGCTGAGGCTACTCAGAGCTGGGAGCTGTAGACACAGAGTGCTTTACAGTCAGTTTTCCACTTGTTTCCTGAGGCCTTGACTGCATTACCTGCTGCTTTGCAAGAAAGTGTTATCAGGGTTTTCTCAATTTTGTTTCTGGAGGCAGTGGAGGGATCAGTTGTCACTAGATCATCACATCCCAGGGGTAGGTATTTAAATTGCCTAGCGTTCTTCCATCGTGGAACCTTGGGCTTCTCCTTTCCCAAATGCCCAGTGACGTCACTGCAGCCTTGGCTGTGCCGGGCCGTATTGTTTTCCTGCCAGCAGTCTGACACTTCAAGACTTACAAAGGGTGCATTCTTTCTTTGTAGCCAAAGCAGATATTTTTGCTCTGTGTGAATCATCTGAGGAGTGAGAATAGCAGGCAATAGCATTATCACCAAAAAGCATTTGTCCACTACCCAGGTGCATCAGGTTTACTAAGATGGTGCCCAGCAACCTGGACTCTGGTCTGCCTACACTCTCCCCCAGGAACTTGGTCTCTCAGACCCTGATTGTGTGCCCAGCAGGTGCTGTGTTCCGAGGAGTGAGGTCCAGTCTTAAGACATTTAAATTCCTCCAGTGGAGAAACACGTGTGGACCACCAGGCAAGGTGGAGTGTGATGAGCCCTGTCACCAAGCTGCTAATAAAGTGATGGACATGCTCTGTGAGCTCAGGCAACTGCACAGTGGGATAAGCATTCCCACCCTGTTGATTTACAGAGATGAGACCATGAATACGCCCAGTCTGAATGTTCTAGAACCTCTTAACACTTAGAGTTCAGAAATCCCTCTCATAAGCTGATGGAGCTTTGGCCTTCTACCTCAGAAAAATTATTCTGGAATTCACACTAGCATGATTTCACAAACAATTTATATTTTATGATTTCTATGAACATCCTGGAACCCAACCATGCACCCCTCGGGACCTATAGATTATTAATAGCTGTTTCACTGTTTATTTCCTGAAGGGAGTTATTAAAGTTCCAATCAACTCACATAACTATTAATTCATATAACTATTATTAATAATACTATGTTTTTCAGTTATTCCTATGCTAAAACCCCTTCTTAAAAAAAATCATTCGTTTCATATATCCCTTAGTGCATCAAGGGACAAAGAGAAATGCAGGATATCTATCTATCATCTATCTAGAGAATATTATGCAGTCATAACAGGGATGAAAACTTGTCATCTGTGGCAACTCAGGTAAGCATGGAGGACATTAGGTTTATGAAATAAAGCAGGCACAGAATGCTGTACAATCTCAATCATACATCAAAGCTAAAAGGCTGATCTTGTAGCTGAGGACCATGACACATGTAATTCCGGCTACTCAGGAGGCTGATGCAAGAGAATCACCAAGTTTGAGGCCAACATGGGCAACTTAGTAAGACTCTGTCTGAAAATAAAATAGAAAGAGCTAGGAATGTTGTAGCTCAGTGGCCGAGCACTTGCCTAGCATGCGTGAGGCTGTGAGTTCAAATCCTAGTACCACACACATACACACAAAATAGTTCATCTCGAAGAATTTCAGAGTAGACTAATCCTAGAGGCTAGGAAGAGTGGGGAGGAGAAGACAGAGAGAAGATGGGTGCTGGGTACTGAAACACTATCAGAGAAGAGGGTAAGTTCTGCTGTCCTGCAGCAGAGTAGGGTGACTATATTTAACAGTGTGCTATATATTTCAAAGTAGCTAGAAAAGATTTTGAATGTTCCCAACACTAAGAAATTATGTTTGTGATTTTCAGTAAATTACGTACATTTATGTACCCCATAAACGTTTACAAGTATGATGTGTCAGTAAAGAAATTTTTAAACATCATTTGGTAAATGTCCTTTATAGTCAGGTATTACTTAGATCCATGAACTCTAAGGATTAAGGAAAAAGCAAGATAATCTGATCGACTAGATTTTTCTTCTGTGCTTATGGACATGTATAAAACTAAATGGAAAACAATTGCATAAAAGAGCTCTTGTTTTTTAAATACACTGACAAAATACATAAACCTGGACTTTAGGCAGGATAGCCTTGTGCCTGCCTTGTTTGGCTTTGTATTATGGGGGCCTCAGAGTCCACAGAACTGGTCGTGCTAGAGTTAAATCCTCTACTCTTGGAAAACTACTTTGATGGCACAGAATTGGGGTGGCATGTGGGTAGGAGGCGGAGGGCATTGGCCATGCCAGGGTGCCAGACGGGAGGCAGGATTGACAGCCACAGCTTGGTGTCCGAACTGGGGTGGAATCGCCGCGTGTGCAGCCCCCTCCCTGCCCACCCGGTCCTGGCAGGCAGAGGCGCTGGGTACACAGACACCAGGCCCGTCTGGCCACCCCGCCTGCCCCCTCCTACCCGGCTGCTTCCTGGGCTCCCCTCCCTGTGCTCCTTGATGCATGCCTCACTGGCCACTTGCTGGAATGTCCTGTCCTGTCCTGGGCTCCTTGCATCACTGCTGTCCCTCTGCCTGCTCCTGAGGACTGCTTTTGCTCTGACCGTGAAAGGACTGAGGTCTGGATTTCAGGGCTGCTGCAGTGTCTCTGAGTCAAAGTCAGAGATGGAACGATCCTGGTACCGCCCAGCAGCTGTACACCCCCGTCATACTGTCCCCTACTGAAGCACTGTCGGAGCTGCCCCTGAGCCTCCCCTGGCATGAGTCTGGGTCCTCTCTCTGTTTGTCTGTGCTCTCCGGGGAGCCGGGTTGTGGTCTCAGGTGGCGGCAGGACTGCTGAGTGCCCAGGTAAGAGTGTCAGTGATGCCACAGCGTGGTGACTCAGCCTGTTCTTCCCTCTGCCCAGTGTGGGGTCGTGGCCAAGCGATGGCCTCTCCTGCTGCTCAGTCTCCTCATTTACAGAGTGCAAAAAACACCAGTGTCCTTGGGTTTATTTGGGGGAGTAAATGATACTGAAGAGGAACCGTAGAGTTCAGGGGTCCCCAAGATGACCCTTGCTCCATCAGTTTTAAGTTTACGGGTCCATGGGACTGTACTCAGGTGTACAATTTGTTAGAAAGGCCTAGAGAACTCACTGGAGGATTTTGTAACCACAATTGTGATTTACTACGGCAAAAGGAAACGGCTTAAAATAAGTCATGGTGGGGGCGGGGCGCAGGGTGGCCTCCAGGTGAGTTCCACATGTGAGCCTCTGGGTGTCTGTTTCCGTGAAGTTGTGCTCAGCATGAGCCTCTAGCAACAGTGTGACAGTGCATATGGGGTAGCACCGACCAGGAGGCTCCCCTGAGCCCTGAGCGGAGTTTTTAGTGGGGCTGCTCAGGTAGGCACAGTTGATGGCCCAAAGGTCTCCAGCCTCTCTGGGTTCAAGCTGATATTGCAGCCCCAGCTCCTACACCGGCCATTGTTAGGCCCCTGCTGTGGCACACAGCCAGGCAGAACTGTCAAGGGCAGAAAGATCTCCTGTCAGAGATGAGGGAGGGCAAAGGCCAGGCCTCCCTGTGGCGTGTGCTTTCCTGGACAGGCACAGACCTGGTGCACGGCATACCTCAGTGAGCTGCTGCTAGGGCTCAACATGAGAGCAGTGGCTTTAATTTTTCTTTCTTTCACTCTTCTCTAATTATGGCTATGGTCTTGGGAGGGCATCACCACCTTGAATTTAATACCGGTGTGATTTGCCAGCACTAACGCCTCTCATTCAAGTGCTCCTTTAATCCTGTTGGGCTCACAGGCACTCGTCATAGTGAGGCAGATAGTGTCATTACCCTGATTATAGATGAGACAGGTGATGTCATGGGGGCTTGCGGAGTACTAAGTCTTAGGACCCACAATAAGGGAGGGCAAAGGGTCTACTGGCCTCCTGAGCTGTCACAGTCTTAGAGCAGCTAGGCCTAGGCTCTGGGCAGACCTGGGCCCTGCCACGCCCGGCTGTGTGACTTGGGGCATTTTCTCTCACTGCCTACCTGCCCAGTAGGCCTGTGGTCAGATAATCAGTTGCCTGAGATCAATTGTTTAACACATGGGCTCGTATTACTCCTAACAATAAGAAATATTGGTACCGATGGTAACACTTACTAGTATCATTGTGTTACAACTCAACAACAATAATTTCTTGGAGCATTTTTGCTAGATGTGTAAGAAATTCAGGATGAAAAGGTCTCCAGTACAGAGAAGGCTTTGGGGATGAAATCATTCGTCCTTTTGAGACAGCGGCCAAATCATTGTCTAAATTGTCTGATTATTCCCAAACCTGCTGCCAGGGGATGTCTGTATCTTCAGTTCTGGTACCTGGTACCTGGGATGAACTCCTACACTTCCTCTAAACTCCAGCAACTTCTCAACACGTTGAGATTCATACCTCCTTATTTAACCTGTCTTCGGAAACATTCATCTACTCTGTTTCTCATTCAGTTTACAGATTAACATCTGTCTCTTTTGCTAGGCCATGAGCCCCTGGAGGTCGGGAGGTGAGGCCACAGCTCCCGGATCCAACCAGCTGTTGCCCTATGCCATGTAGTCACGGAAGCCAGGCAGGATCTCCTAGAGGCTCCCTGGTTGGTTCCCAGCTATTCTCGCACTTCAGGGTCTGTGCCCTTGTGCCTGACTGCAGTGCGGACTTTAGTGAGATGCTGGAATGCTGAGAGGTGCTCTCCTGGGCTCCTCTCTCTGGGGACATCGATGTCCTCACTTCTCCTTTCCAGACCAGTCCCGAGTTCCAGATGCAGCCAGGCAGTGGTTAGCGCAAACTGATGAGAGTCAGCAGCTCCCAGGAAAGGCCTCTGTGGTAAGGAGTAAAACGCATGGAATGGAGTGCCCCAGTTTTAACCTCAGTAGTCCTGGCCTGGAGACCCCCCCTTCCTGGGTGTCTGCCCTCAGAACCCACCCCCTCCGAGGTCCTCCAGCAGAATGAGCACAGCTCTGGACCGAGGTCTCCTCCCCAGCCTGGCTGGACTTGGACAGGAGCGTTCTCCTTGTGGCTGCGCTGTTGACATCCGTGGCCTTGCCTGTGAGGAACTTCATCTGTCAGACCAGCCCTCTGACGCAGCAGTGCATTCTCCTGTCTGGAGCTCATCATGGGGGGAGGGGTGCTCCCCACCTCAGATCCCTGAGCGAGCACCAAGGGATCTGGGGCCCTGGCTCCTCTCAACGCCCCCTCTGTAGTCTCTCATCTTCCCAGTGAAGCAGTGCAAAGCCTCATGTGAGAGGCTGCAGGCGAGGAAACAGGACAGGAAGGCCGGCATCCTTTCTGACTGCCTCCCACCTCCTGGTGCTCCTGCTGAAGAGTAGGCACCTGCAGCGAAGAGTCTGGCTCCCGATCCCTCCTGTGGATCTCCCTCGGCGCTGGGCACAGGGCATGCTAGTGCTGTCGTTTCTGATAAGGTCTAGGGTAAGTCTGAAGTTGGAGATGGCTTAGTTTCATCCTTTCTTGGGAGACATGGTCATCTTCACCCTCGTCACTTTGCATAAGGCCAGTCCTCGGCTGCTGGTTGTTACCAGTGTTTGTCGATAAGTAAGCCCTTTCCCTCTTACATCCCCCAGGCCTGCCCTCATGTTCAAACAGAAAAACAAGCTGGCAAGCAGCAAGCGAAGAAGCTATTTTCTTGCCTGATCCCTTTCTTTGAGGGATGAAAGAAGGAAGATAGTTGACTCCGATGGCTCCATCTGAACCAAGAAGAAGGATGGTGAGGGGAGGAGCTGAAATTGTACCTGGAATCCCCAAGAGAACAGACATATTCTATCCACGTTGTCTCACACTTGTCCTCTGGGTCACAGATTCCCTCTGCAGTGCCCCCGTCTTTCTGACAAGTCTAGCTGAACCCCTAGGTCAATCTGTTCCAGTTATGATTCTCTCGCTTTCTACATGAGCGGCCACCTTCCTCCTGCCCCCTAAGTTACCTTCTCAGAATCCCTTTACGTTACACATTTTAGAGACTGTTCCCACCCCTTGTTTGTGGTTTTAGGATTGACTGAGAGTGTGCAAAACGAATAGGAATTCTTACATTGGAACGCTTCCAAAGGAAAAGTTGCCTTTCTCTGCCCACTGCAAAAAAGTTTGGGCTTCTGCAGGAATTTTCGTTCGTTCTGTACTGAAAGAGCATCCTCTTAAGCTTAATTTGCAAAAGGTCCACCTTGCTTTTTTTCTTCTCAGTAGACTATTGTAAGACTCAAGGCATGAATCAGGCCTATAGGATTCTCACCCTCCACATTTGCCTTCTGATGCCCCTAATGTTGCATGAAGACCCATCTCCGCGCTGTGTGTACATTTATCGTGTCCACAGCCCTCTGTGTCCCCATTCTTGCCAACTGTTTCTTTCCAAAAGGACCACGAATGTCAAATAACAGCCTCCTTTCATCTGGATTAAAAGATCATGCTTTATTTCTAATTCTGACACTCTTTTTGCCCCCCCCCCCCCCGGTCTTTATTATATGCAGCAACCTCCAACATTTCTATATTGCCCTTGGGGTTCTTGTCTGTTTAGTGATCCTTATCTCTGTCTCCCCTCCTCTGCACCCTGCTCCTCCTCGCTGTTTTTGTTTATGAAGTGTTGACTTTCTTTCCCTGACCCACTGTCAGCTACAGCTCATTCCAAATTCCTCTGTGTTCTCTTCCATGAAAATTGTTTCTTATGAACACAGTCATCTCTTTCCCTAGTCTGTTTTCTCAGATTTAAGAATTTGGTGGACACTTTTCTTTTCTCCACTGGATATAAGTAGCTTCACTTGTCTGCTAGCCCCTCCTGTCATGTAGCCAGAACCAGGTTTTCAAGGCCACGTTCAGTTCACTACTCTGTCCTGAGTTGGGATTCATTTTTTGATAGGCTCTGAAATCATTCCCCTAATTCCTGTTCTTTCCTAAACTCCAGTTTTTGTGTGCTGGGGTCTAGGCCCTCCGGGGCCTCCCAGAGTCTCTGACAGGGCCAGCCTGTTCCTACTGAGCACTGACACCCCATTGTTGGATGGCAGAGCACAAATTGCAGGGAAGCTGGCTCTTCTTCTGCCCCAACTCAGACAAGGTCAAGATGAAAACTGTCTTCTGGTCTGGCAGTCTTGAGGATCTCACTGGGGACAATTATCTGTGCTGGCCCCAGACCAATATCCAGTGACAGCCCCAGGGAACCCTAGAAGCCCTTCCCAGGCAGAAGGATGGGGCTGGAGTCAGTAAGGACCAACCGTACATACCTGTGTGGTCGGGACTGCTCTCCAGGCTCGGAAAGTCTCCTTTCCCTATTGTATTTTCCCTATAGAATAAATCCTACTTCTCCTTTGCTCTCTTCACTTCTTGTCCCCATCTTAGCACCATCACTCACAGAGAGAGAGAGAGAGAGAGAGAGAGAGAGAGAGAGAGAGAATGAGAGAGAGAGGAACCAGGAAGGAAGCAAGCTTATAAGGCTTTGCATCTACAGGCAAACAGTGCCCTTTCAGAAAATGGATTTCTTTGTGAGTTATATGAAGTTCTTCTTGGGTCCTTTTCCATCTTTCTAGCTCTGGAGCTGGTGTAGGGTGTCCATCCCTTCCCCACCCTGACAATTCTTGTAGAGGAGATGCCCGCCTGCTGCTCACCTCTGGCATGGAATGTGTAGGGTTGAGCAGGATATGAGGTGAAACCATGAAGTGCACAGCCAGGTGTGTGGCCGGGAGCACTGTCCATGTGGCATCCACATGCCCACCCCGGCAGGTGACTTCTGGAGGACGCTGCCTCAGGATAAATGACCTCTGGACCCAGAGGAGGCAAATGCCATGACTTGTGGTTACTGTGAATGGGATCGTCCATGCAGGGCTAGCTTCCTGGTGCTGTGTGGCTTGATCAAGGTCCTGGCAGGTCAGAGCTGTAGCCCCTTTCAGGATCCCTGGGATCTGGCCTGTGGTTTCTGGTTAGCTTTAGAAACACTGGCTTCTCAGGCTGCGTGTTTCCCTCACTCGTGTGAGGGTACTCTTGGCTGCCTCTGACAGCCTGATGCCATCCATGACTTTGCAGAATGCCCAAGACCTGCTCCCTCAGCTGCTTTCCCTCTAACGCTAAAGACTGTTGCCTCCAAAGCAAGGTAATGGGCATATTTTACCCCCAGAAATTGAGTTTGCTTTCTCAAAAGAAAACTTTCAATGATGCTGACGTGTGGCTTTAGCTAATTAGAGTGTGTGGGTGGAATGTGTACTCATGCTTGTCTTACTTATCTTTCCAGTGTACCTGGGAATGTCTGTTAAAACATACTCATTAGGTGCATTTTGTAAAAAAAAAAAAAATTAAAGCAATCCCTCCCTTCCCTTTGATGAGGAGGTAATGTTCATTGCTTGCTGACAATGGCATTCTGTCTTGAATTATTCATTTTTGGGCAACAGCTTGACAAAAATCATGCTATTTAAAAATATTTTCTCAACTGATTTGTTGTTTTTTTTGTTTTTGTTGTTTGATCCTGGGGATCGAACTCAGGCCCTTGTGGTTCTGAGGGCAGGCCCCAGAACCAATGAGCTAAATCCCCAGCTCAACTGATTTGTTTTTAAAATGCGATAGGCAGTGGTGGTAAACCTATGGCATGCATGTCAAAGCAGGCTGTTATCATTGAAAGCTCTGAAAGGTTCACCATCACTGCCATAGAGGATGGTAAGAGGGTTTCATTTGTGTCCTTGTGCTTTTTAGGTGATAATCCACTCCACTCTGTAGAGATGCTAAAGAAAAGGATGGTAAGATTGTGGGAAAAGCAAGAATAGAGATGGGCTGGGATGAGGGAAATGAGGTCCACAGACATAGCCATGTCTGTGTGTAAGTGAGCTAAGAGCTAGCTGTGGAACTCGTGGCCTTGTAACTCCAAGTCATTTACTTTCAGAGGCAGTTGAGTATTCTTTGAACTACAGGTATCCTTGGAAATGATTCCCTCAGCTCCATCTCTTCCTCCTCATTATAACTGGATTTGCATTTGTATCGATTTCATGTGGTAGCCTTTTAAGTCCGTGGGCTGCACACATTTTCCTATAAACCAATGAAATTTTAGGATTCAATACAACATTCTGTCATTCTCATTTCAAGAAGGTCCCTAAAATACCTAGCCCCCACCCTGCTGAGATGACAGATGTCTTCCTGTTTGTTGAGGCGAGCCTGGTCCGTTTGAGGCCTGAGGTCTACGCATACCCAAGTTAGGCTGCATGTACGGAGTTAATTTGGCACAGTTAAGCGCTTTTGCCCATTTTCGGGACGGTGTTTGCGCAGGAAACCATGAAAACTGTGATCTGCAATCTCTCAGTCTACACCCCTGTGTCAGCTAGTGCCTGGCATTGTCTTAGACATGGAGGGCTCAGCAGTGAGGAGAGGAAATAGCATTCTCTGTCCTTCTGATGCTTACATCCATCCGTGATCTTCTTTCACAATATGAGTGTTTTTGGGGGCTGCCGGATTGCTTGATCCTCAGAGAATTTTACATTAGGGAAAAGTGCTTTGCATGGGTGTAAGAAAGTCTAGAATCTGGGAGCTGGGAGCCAGTTTTCCAGCATCTTCCAGAAAGAACTCAGCTTGAGGCTCATCATGGAAGGGATCAGGGAGGAGGGCATGAAAGAGTGGACATTGGTGTGAATGTCCCAGCAGGCAACTTGCGGATGCTACGACTCTGGGCAACTTTGGCCTGTAAAATGGGGATTAATAATCGCTACCTGCGTGACTGAACTGTGAGAATGAACCGATATCAAGTGGGTCAGCCCTGGCCGGAGTGTTGGATGGCTGCTGTGGTCTGAGGCTTCTGAGCGAGCTGTCTGCCTGCTGCACTCCATCGGCAGTGAGGAGGCATCCACGCCCAGTGGTCCTGCTGGCTGGGTTTCCTGCCTTACTGGCAGCCCAGCTGGGCTGTCTGTTCTCTCTCCCCCCTCCTGAGTGCTCAGACCTGCTCCAGCCTCCCTTGATCCTCAGCAATGCAGACTTGTCTGGGAACTTGGACGCTGAGGCAGCTTGGCATTTCCGGGCCAACTGCTGAGCTGAAACGGGTTCATTGGCAAGGCCAGGGCTAAGGAAGGAAGTCTAGTCACAGGCTCTGTTGTGGCTCACCCCAGTTGTGGAAAAAAGGCTGTTTGGAATTTTGTAAAAGTCGGTTGCTTGGGTATGTGTTTGATGGCCTCAGCTGTGGGCTGGGGTAGAGTAATGTGGACCTCAGAAGATCAGGAAGTTTTTTCCTGTGGTGGGACCACAGTGTGTAGGTTATGAGGACTTTGTGGTAGAGTGAAACTATATTTTCCTCTGAGGCTGGTTGATTTGGTAACAAGCCAAACCTAACGGGCCAGGCAGAGCTGGGGCCTAGGTTAGTACCAGCCCGGTGTGAACGTCTTGTGAGTAAGGATGAGGCCCGGGAAGGGAAGGTTGGCCGGGCCCCAGCTGGAGAGGGCGACAGGGGAGCAAGCGGGAGCCGGGGTTGGGGAGCCGCCTTTCTGCAGGCTGGACGTGTAGATCTGCCCAAGAGGCGAGGCCACACTCCTCCCATCCCCTCTACACCTTTCTTTCCCAGTGGTGCTCGGCAGGGGTGGGGAGAGCGAGTTTATGGCCACCTGGTCCTCCACTGAGACTGGACAGAAGACGCCCTCCTGGGCCGAGATGACTTGTTTCTTTCTCACTTTCATTCCACTCCTTACTCAGGAGGGTAGCACAGATCTAACATCCTTAGTTGTATGAAAAGAGGCAACACATTCACTTGAGGGGCATTGTCCAGCAGATGCACAGCCAGCCACATTAGCTCTTGTGAGCTCTGAGAGAGATTGCAGAAGTCAACAGGATCCAGGATGGGAGAAATATCCCCACAGATCCTCCATGTTGGGTTCCAGGTTCCAGGTGTCCAGAGTTAGATGGCTGCCACTCTCCCTACTTTACCGTCTACGTTTGTCTTTCTTTCCTTTGATTCTGTGGCATTCAGCTGGCTTTCCTGGCTGGGCTATTCCTTCTGACATTTAAATGCTGCCTCACCTTCTCCGATGGCCCCAGCAGCCTCAGATACACCCTCACTCTGTGTGGTGGTTTTTTGGGCAGTGTCACAAGTGGTTGCTTAAATAGGGAGTCTCTGCCTTCTCCTTTCTCTGGGACAAACCCAACTGGTAACTTCAAAACTCATCAAAAAGTGACTCCCACCCAATCTATCAAAATACCCCCACTGAGTGACAGCTGAGCTGTCTGAGCTTGTGTGGGTACAGCATCTATGAGTTGATGGAGTCGGCTGCTGCTCCCCAAAGGGGATAAAGGATGTTCCCCCAAAAGAACAAAGACACCCTCAACAGGAAAGGGGCAGTAAGAGCCACAATAGTGACTCCATCCTTAGGTGTTGCTTTCTGTTTCTTCCTGTTTCTCTGAAGCCTTCTGCATTTTCTCTGGGCACCAGGAATCCCTTAGGCTTTCTGTTTCCATTTGCTTCTTTCTCTTTTCCCAACGTCATTACCCTCCAAATCTCCAGGTAGAGATTTTTCTCTATTCAGACTTCTATTTCCACGTTATTAGGGTTGAATATTTCTTCCTTTTAAAGATGCTTTCCTCTTCTCACTTGAAACCTCTCTCTCTCCCCTTCATCCTGTCTGAGATATTTCCAGGCTGTGAAGGAGCATCTCCTCTTGAGCAGAAGGCTTCCATAGAGCACCTCACAGGCCTGTTTGGCCCGGGGCTTGGCTGGCACAGGTGGTGTGGGCAATGGTGTCAGCCACTTGTGGGTGGATGGCCGTGTCGCCACGTACGGATCATGGAAGCTAGAACTGAAAGCCTCTGATGTCCTCAAAATCCAACTCCTCTCAAATGACTACAGCATCTGGTGATGCGTGAAACATCTTCTTTTCTGAACTTATTCCTGAAGCTGTAAAAACAGTAGTGACAGCTATTATTGATTCAGAGTCCCTTCCCTTGTGTTCTAGACATTGGTTCTCAACTTCAGCAGGCATCAGAATCCCTAGAGGGCTGTTCACATACAGGCAACTGGGCTCACCCTGAGTTTCTGACTCCCTAAGTTTGGGTGGAACCTGGAAGTTTCAGTTCTAACCAGTTATCAAGTGGTGCTGATGTTGCTCGGCCGGGGCTCACACTCTGGAGAGCATTGTTGTAGCTTGGCCAGTGGGTACTCATGACAGCCCTGTAAGTGAAGAATTGCTGCCCCATTTTACAGATGAGGAAAAAGGCCATGAACAAGGGGAGCTTGCTTGAGGTCAGGCATAGCAAGGAGCAAAACCAGGACTTGAAGCAATAGCCCCTGTGGTACCATCGGCCCATGTCCCGAGATCTCCTGGAGCTGATGGGCTCCGGATTCCCCTTTGCAGATTTGTCACAGAATGGGAGACCCCAAAGAGCCCAGTGCCCTATTCAGGGGAGGATCCCAGAGTCACCCATGATTTCACCTCTGGATGAGATTAATTCACAGACAGATGTTCTGTCTTTCACCCCAAATAGTCCTTACTATTTAACTTTTACCACTTTGTTGTTACAGTGCATTTCTTTCTCTGTCTTCTCCAATAGCCATGACCTCCTCAAGGGTAGTGATATCCAATTCACTGTCAAGTCCTTAGTGCTCGCTAGAACTGTGACTTTCCACATTCTCAGCTAATGTCTGATGAACGAGTGAATGGCAACACGTGGTAGGGCTGAAAATGCATAGGAAAATGAGTCTGCAGTGTTCAACCTTTGTCCATCAGTCGAGATTCACCAGCTGAGCATGGTACGGTACTGCACACCTTGAGCCCAGCCTGGGTAACTTAGTGACTTATCGAGACCCTGTCTCAAAATAGAAAAAAGGGACTGGGAGAATGCAAGTCTGTATGAGGGCCCTGGGTTCAATCACCAGCACAGAACCTCCCTTCCGCCCCCAAGTGAGAGTCACCATGTGGAAATATTGATGTACACCTGCCTTTCCCCCGAATTTGAAATAGTGATAATACATTGTAAGCTTATAGTCCAAAGTACAGATTTTTTAAACACGGATTTCAGTGTGTATCAATTATCTACTGCTACATTATGAGCCATGCCACAATTCAGTTTAAAACAATTGATTATTTCTCAGGAATCTGTCTGTGGGTTACGACTTGAGTTGTCTTGAGCTGGCCTTGCCTGCGCCCACTCACTGCCACAGTGGGGAGCCATTTGCCAGGGAGTACTAGCCTCATTCTGCTCTGGGGCCTCAGAAGAAATGGCTGGCACCCCAGGGGCTCCCCTCTTTCTGTCTCTCCCTGCCTAGGCTTGTTCACAAGCCAGTGCTCTGAGGCCCTACGGGGGAAGCCCAAGAAGTACACAGTCATTTCCCAAGCAAGTGTCCCCTGTCACAGCTGCCAGGAACCCAGCCTGGAGTCAGGATGGGGAAATGGACTTAGCACTCCATGGATGGACTCTGAAGAAGTTACAGCTGTGTCTGATCCACTGGGGAGTGGTTATTCTCCTTGCAAAGCACCCCGTGTTACAGCGTTCAACACAGGTGTGCTTAATTACTACCTCCTGGAGCCGATTTAAAAGGTGACTCAGCCAATCACTCCAGACCTGCAACCTGCACTGTCCAGGGTCCCCCACCTAATTCTCAGTTCTTAGTTCTCAGTCTGACCACCAGATGGTGGCATTGTTCAGTCGACCTGGAGCAGTTGAAGGCCGGCACCAAATTCCATCTGAAGATGCCCTCCGAGCAGTGGGAATCTTGTGATTTTGCCCCAAATACAATCCCACCACAATGGAAACCATCACAAAGAAATACTTGTGGTAACAGAGCCACGTTGGCTTGCTTGTGACCTGCTTATTGTAATTGCATTACCTTGATTCCCTTCCAGCAGTGCAACTAATTCCATACCACTGCTTTCTTTACCCTCCACATCGCTGTCCTTGTTTGAAAACTTAAAACGATAGTGCAAGCCCTCACTGATGACATCTGATTAAGGCCTGTAGTTTAGTGTGTTGTACTGTGTCAGGGACAGTTTCCTGGTTTCGCTAACCTAGCTTAGTTCTGGTAGTACATGCCAAGAAGCACTCAGTGGATGCCTGGAACTGTGGGTAGTACTGAACCTTAGATATACTGTTTTTTCCTATATATACATGCCTAAGATAAAGTTTGATTTATAAATTAGGCACAGTAAGAGATCAACAATAGCTAATAACAAAACAGAACAGTGTACTGTCCTAAAATTGCCAACAGCATTACCCTCGTGGTTTGGGGTCATTATTAACTAAAATGAGAGTTACTTGAATACCAGCAGGCAGTGCCCCAGTGGTGGACCTGATAACGGAGCCGGTTACTAGTGAGTAACGGGCAGGTAGTGTATACAGGGTGGATGTGCTGGCAAGGAATGACTCACGTTCCGGGCAGGACAGGGCAGGGTGGCACAAGGTTTCATTATGCTGCTCAGGTGGGCACAGTTCAAAACTTATGAATTGTTTACTCTTGGAGTTTTCCGTTTAATATTTTTGAACCTCAGTTGACCAGAGGTTATTAAAGGCGTGGACAGTAAGATTTCGGGAAAGGGAATACTGTGTGTATGATGGAGCAGGGGACGTGTGATAAGGCGATAGCCTTCCTTCTACTACTTTTGTGACTTTCTCTAAATTTACAATTTTTTAGAATACACAGTTAAAAAAACCCTGAACTTTTCAAAAATAACCTCCTTCCCGGTTGCGCATCACTGGTGTGTGTTATCATTTGGGAGGAGAGAGTTGAGCGTCAATTTCAAAAGGCCTTTTGCTGGTCGTTCTGGCAGAGTGGCACAACTTCTCATCTGCCTTCAGGGGCCTAGCGAGCAGGCCTTCCTTCCTCCCTGAACACGCAGTGCTCCAGTGGGGCTCCCAGGAAAGAACTTTTATTCCCATCTGTGGACAGGAAACCTCACCCCCGGGGTGGAGGGACTTGCCTCAGGCTAAACTAAGTGAACGGACTGCAGGACTTGCATTTTAATCTAGATTTATCTTGTTCTTTTTTGTGTAATTGTATTTGTTAATTTTGGGTCAGTAATGGGCATTGAATCCAGAGTCTTACCACTGGGCTGCATCCTGTTTTGTTTTTTTTTGGAGACAGGGTCTCACTGAGCCGCTCGGAAATTGCCCAGCCTGAGCTGGAGCATGCGATTCTCCTGCCTCAAGCTTCCAGGGTGCTGGGATTACATGCTTGAGCCACCGCTCCAGACCCCCTTTCTCATTCTCAAACAGACCAAAAAGAGAAAACCTTTGCAAGTGAAGTAAAACTTGTCTTAAACTTTACATGTTCAGAGCTGTAATTTCACATGCTTTTATTTACTGACTTGCTGTATTAAAATAGAGCTTATAACACCTTTTTACGTTCACCCAATGTTTACGTAGAGAAATGAGACTTTCACTTGTGAATAGGTGGAGAAAGCACTGTTAGATGTTTTTTTCTTCGTTTTTTTCATCAATGAGAAAACAATGGGTAGCAGTGGGTTTAGTCTCTCTGTGGTAAAAAGGCATTTCCTGGGATTGAATTACTGGCAAAAGGAGACTCTGCTATGTTTTGCCAATCAAAAGAACGTGAGAACTTTTTACTAAAATGCAGGTTGAAGCTGTTGAAAATCTGAACAGCGTTCAGGATGTCTTTCAACAACCACACAGGTCAGCAAGGTCCAAAGTCAGCTCTGACCCCAACCCTGCCCTCAAGGGCTCAGAGCCAAACCTACACACAGCATGCAACCAGGGAGTGATACAGGGAGCTTTGCTTTTGTGCCAGGGTGTGCATCCTGAGTATTTCTAGAAACAAGGCCTACTGAGGCCTGGACCAGTCAGGGGTTGTCAGGAAAAACATACTGGATTTTGGTTGGAGGTAGAGATAGAGCGTAGCTCTCTGTTGACTCCTAAAGTTGTTCTGGGAAACTGGACTTGCAGAATCACACTTAAAGCTGTGTACTCCTGAACTAGTTGTTTGAATCTTCTCATCTTCAGTTTTGTGTGTGTGTGTGCATAGTAAAAGGCTCATAACACAAAATTTAACCATCCTGCTTGTTACCTTTGCTACCTTCTGTGTGCCATGTTGTTTCTCCTCTGTGAAGCCTGTTTGCCATCCCTGCCTTGGAGCCAGAAGATTATGGACTGAAACCTCTACAAACTGTTCTCACTAAGTTGCCCAAGGCAGCCCATCCTCTCGCCTCAGCCTCCCAACAAGTTGCGAGTAGCTAGGATTACAGGAATGGTTTCACTGTGTGGTTCAGGCCGGCCTTGAGCTCCTGTATATCCTTGAGCTGCCTTGAACTTGCAGTTGCTCCTCCTGCCTTGGCCTCCTGAGCGCTAGGATTACAGGAAGGAGAACTGAGGCATAACTTAACTACCTTGTCTTGGAGTCACATGATAATTCAAAAATGGCAGAACTCTTAATGGAATGCGAGGAAGAAGAGCTGGAACCATGGCAGAAGAAAGTAAAAGAAGTTGATGATGATAATGACAATGAGCCAATCTTTGTTGGGGAGACAGCAAGTTCAAAACCAGCAATTTCAAATATTTTGAATAGAGTCAACCCCGGCTTGTATTCAAGGGGAATAAAGAATGGCACACTCAGTCGAGGTGTTACGGCTGCATTCAACCCTACAAGTCAACACTATACGAACTCGACATCAAATCCAGTGTCTGCCTCACCAGTAAATGTTCATCCTGAATCTAGATCTTCAAATAGCTCTGTTATTGTTCAGCCTTTTTCTAAACCTGGTCTCGCAGGCTGCATTCAAGGTGTGGTCCCTGGAGTTGCACTCTCATCTGAAGCTCTGGGGAAGTATCTGCTCCCAAGTTCCCATGGCTGTTGGTAGCATTCAAGTCTATAGTGGTGTCTTGCTACTTTTTGGCTTATTCTTTGCCAGGTGGGTCTTCCCAACACGGCTCCCTTGCTTCTTGAAAGTTAGCAAGTGAGAGTCCTTTTCAAGATGTCATTAGAATCTTAGGTATCATAATTATGTACACAAAATCATATGTATCTGTCACCTTTGCTGTATTCTGTTGCTGAGAAGCAAGCCAGAGAGGTCCTACCCACAATCAAAAGGAGGCTCTCACAAAGGATATGATTACCAAGAGGGGGGGATGATAGAGACCCCCTAAGATCTGTCTGCCACACAGAGTTATTCAGAATTGAGTATTTGACAAACATTTCCTAAAACTTGAACAAAACGCACCTGCCACTTCAAGGAAAACAACTGATAGTAGTTTTCCTGCTAGTGATAATATTTCTGCTTTCAAGGAAAACATTTAAATTTTGTTTGGTTTTTTTTTTTTTTTTTTGGTACCAGGGATGGAACTCGGGTCCTTGTGCTTACAAGGCAAGCGACGGAACCACTGAGCTAAATCCCCGGCCCTAAATTTTGGAAAATTTGACAACTGTCATGCTGATCTCCACAGCTTCTCCATGTTTCAAAACTACTGATGGGTGGTGGTATTTATAAATATGACTTTCTGGTACTGTGTAATGAACCATGTCAACATTTGAAAGATCTGCATTATTCAGTGAAACCAGTATTTTCTAGTTACTAATGTATATGTTATAAAAGTATACAAGGGTAATAGACCTATTTATAATACAAAACCGGTCATTTTATGAGAACAGGGTACAAAGAGTTTGGGGATATGGTTTTAGATTTCACAGTATAACAAATCTTTAAGAAAGTCCCGGCCGTTGAGTCTTGGTATAGTGTCAAGTTTTAGAGCCGTAGTTGTCTTAAGTTACCATTACAATACTCCTTTTGTTTTTTGGTATCGGGGTTCGAACTCGGGACCTTGAGCTTGTGAGGCAGGCGGTAGAACCACTGAGCTAAATCCCTGGCTCTAAAATACCCCTTTTTTCAGTTACATTGTGCTATGAAGTCAGATTTTCTTTATATTCTTCAACCAAAATAACATAGCCTAGCATATTGAAAGCAGAAGTAGTTAAGGTGCTGCAGCAGTTTTTGGTTAAGCTAGACATTCAAGAAATTTGTAAAACAGCGCCTCTCTTCACTATTTCTGTGTGTATTTGAAAGTAATCTTTCATAAAATGTTATTTATGTTAATCTTAAACGAGTTTATTATTATTTAAAATGAACTAATATTTTAAAATTTTGTTTAACTTCTACCGTAGTAATTATCAGTAAATATAATAACATAATAAAGACTCTGTTTGGGTTCAGTAATTTTTAAATGTGCAAAAGGGTCAACTTGAAGCCAAAGAGTAAGGTACCACTGCCTTTGAAAAATAGTAGCACATTAAAAAAAAATTTAGAAATTAGACAATAAGAACATTGAGAGGGACTGCAGGAGCATCTTGAATCCTGTATGGTTCCACAAGGCTATTACTTATAATGTTTAAAAAGTGCAACAAATGTTCTTGAAGTGAGGTGCAAAGCTGCCCAGAATGTAAAAATTGTTGGGTAATAGTTGAATCAAATTAACTTAGTGGTTTCCCATGCTTGTCGTAAGCTGGTTAGCGTTAAGGGGAAACTAGAGAACTTGATTATTTAACGTAATTTGATAGATAAAACATTTTTGCAACATTAGACTTGGGGAGAAAAATAACAAAAACAAAGGTGGGAGGGCAGGGGAATGGGGAAAAAAATAAGAACCAAGATATATCGTGTAAAGGTACAAATCCCCAATGAGGAGTGTCATTATATTGTATACCTAAAATGTACAGATAAAATTAATGAAAAAAAATTTAACCATCCTGTAGCATGTTGTTCCATGCCATTAAGTACTTTCCCAGTGTTGTGTAACCATCACCTCTATCTGCTTCCAGGACCTTCTCACAGGCTGCTGTATTAGTCAGTTTTCCTGTTGCTAGGACAAACTACCCAACACCCACAGTGCAAAGGAGAAGAGGTTTGATTTGGCTTACAGTTTTGGGGAATTTAGTTCATGGTCATCTGGCTGCAAGGCAGAAATAGCATGGCAGAAGGGCCTGGTGGAGCAAAGTTGCTCAACCCATGGCAGCCAGGAAGCAGAGCAGGGGAAGCAGAAGGGGCCGGGGACAAGATATAGATCCTGAGGTCACCCCTTCATGACCTGCCCAGACACAAGCAGAAGTGTGCTGTAATAATCTCCCAGGTGGCTCCAAGCCAATCAAGTTAACAATTAAGCTTAACTGTGAAATTAGCTCAACATGGAATCATTCGATAGATGGTCTTGTGTGAAGGCTTCTTTCATCAGGCATTTTTCAATTTTTGGGGGTGGTACTGGGGATTGAACTCGGGACCTTGCGCTTTCGAGGCAGGCAGCAGAACCACTGAACTAAATCCCCAGCCCCTATTTTTCAATGTTTTGATCGATATCATTTAGCTTCCATTTTATAATCTAAGAAATTGCACCGTAGGGCATGGGTAGAAGAAGAAGAAAGCATAGTTCATGTCCTTAGGGTGTTTGTGGGCTGGAGAGGAGAGGTGTGTATGTAGCTGATTCTGATGGGAGGCAGTGATAGTAGTGATGCAGGAGGAAGGGTGGAAAGATGGATAGTTTGGGTAAATACAGGTGGCAGGGGTGACTAACATGTAAGGTCTGCAGCGGGATGAAAGGAAGGTAAACTCAGCTCATTTAAACCCTTTTTTCAGAAGTCCTGACTTACTGCTAAGTGGGAGTCATTGAAGGTTTTGAGCAGAGTGGACAAAGTACTCTACCCTGCTCTCAGGAAGACAGGTCTGGTGGCTGTATGGAGCTTCATTTGGGGTTGGCAGTAGAGGGAGGGTTTTTAGGAAGAGGAACTGGATTAGAAAGTTCCTGTACTGAACCATGCAAGGAGGAAGTGGGGACTCTCTGCTTTGTACTGCATTGGCCTGGATGTGTCCCAAGACAGGTTGTAAGTGATAGAACATGACAAGGAGTGTCAGTCAGCTTTTCATCTTGGTGGCAAAATACCTGAGATAAAAAGAGGAAACATTGATTTTGGCTCATTGTTCCAGAGGTTTCAGTCCATGGTCACTTGGCCTCATTGTTCCTGGGCCTGTGGCGAGGCAGAGCATCCTTGTGAAGCATCCAGGAAGCAGAGATAGAGGGAAAGAGGCTGGAGAGAAGATAAGCAGGAAGAATACCTATCAAGGGCAAAATATACCCCCAGTGACTTACTTCCCCCAACTACACCTCACCCCCTGGAGTTTCCACCACCTCCCAATAGTCTGTTAAATTAATGGATTAACCCATTGAGGAGGTCAGAGCCTTCAGGACCCAGTCACCTCTCCCACCCCAGATACACCGCTGCATTGATGACCAAGTCTCAACATGCTTTTAATGGACATTTGAGATCCAAACCATAACACAAGGGATGGCTTTATGTATCTTCTCAGCACAGCCCAGCTCATGGCTTATCCTGTTTTCTCAGCTTGGCCTCCGTCTTTCCAGCAACCACTCAGAAATTTTCAGTATCTAGTTTCAGTACGAACTTCCTAGGGGCTTTTCAGGAACTTGCTAGTATGTACCTTAGTCCTGGCCCATGCTGAAGTCGGACTCAGGGCTCTAGCAGTTCTCTCCATTTCTCAGATGAGGTACTGGGGGTTTGGGGCACTGCTTATGATGATAAGGCAAGGGCGGGGTGGGGTGAGGCCTTCTGACTTCATGAGGGGGGTGCTCTCCTCTGCGCCATGGGTCCTGCTCCCACTTGACCTTTGCACTCTGTGACAGTGACTACCTCCACTCCTGATTTGACCCTGAATGTTCAGTCTCCCTCCTGTTTTCCCTCTTTCCAGGTTTTGCTTGGGCAAGGGTGAGAAGAGTGCCCCTGAGCCCTTTCTACAGTACATACCTCAGACATAGGAGCTGAGAGCTGGCTGCCTGCATGTTTCCCACCTCAGCCAGTGTTCTGGTCCCTGCTAAAGGGAGTGGGAGATGTCAAGGGAGACTGCACATCAGGAGGAAGTCTGTGCCGGGGTTTAGCTTCCTCTCTCATGGGCTTTTTCTCATCAGGACTGAATGGAGTTCCTGGTGGTTTTGTGTGCACAGCTCCAGGGGATTGTGCTGGCCACAGTGGTAGGAATTGCCTTCTGTCTGAGAAGCAGCTCATCTGTGGGGCATCATTCCAGCTGAACTGTGTCAGCAACTGCCTCTTGCCTCTGAAGTTACTGCTCTGGACAAAGGAAAGATCCTTTTGTATCTGAGTCAACAACCATGCAGGAGCCAATTAATCTCCTCATTAATCCCTGTTTGTACGGGATAAACACGGAGGCCTGGGGAGGATTAGCAGTCTGCAGAGGTTAGTCAAATCCCAAATCCCTGAAAGAATTTAATGAAAACCAGAATTCTGTTTTCTTCCTGAAACCCCAGAGCATGGCTAAATGGGCTACTATCTCCTCAAAGTTAGGTTCATACACACATGTATATACACATACATGGGTGTTTGTTTGCACATGTGCTGATTTAAAGAGCACTCACCGAATATTCATCTTGCAACTATCTAGCCAAATGTTTCTGCAGCATCTGTTGTATTTGCTGGGGTCAGAAAAGCAGTAAGTGTCAACAACATATACAAATGCTATAGCAGTAGAAGTTAGAAGTACATAAGCAAACATTTATTGTGTAGTGTGTGGTGAGTATTGTGCTATAGTGAGTAGGAAGATGTGTGAGATTTACATTTCCACTGAAGGAGCTTACTAGTGGGAAGATATAATCTGAGAGCATGAGAAATACAGTTACAGCTTAAGGCTTGCATTATGCATACTGGAAAAACACCTTACAAGCATTCCCAATTAGAGTCAGAGACAAGATAAGGATAGATAGCACCACTCCTTTCAGCCTTGTGCTGAAGGACTTTGCCAATGCAATAAGACAAGAAAAATAAATGAAGTAGAAGGATGGAAAGTAAGAGACAAAGATCCTGCTATGTGAAGGTAATATGGTTGTGTGATTTCAAAATCCAAGAAAATACTTTTTTGAAATACTTTCAAAAGTATTACATATAATAAAAGAGGTAACCATAGTTGCAGGATACAGTGTCAACACCCAAAAAGCAATAGTCTTTCTGTAGAACCACAGTAACCTATATGAACTATTGTAGAAAAAAAAAATAGTGCTCTGTGATGGTTAATTTGATTGTCAACTTGACTGGCTTGAGATAAACCTGGATTAATGAAGTACACTTCTGGCTGTGTGTGGTGAGCCATGGAGGCTCCTGGCCAAGAGGCCTCTATCAGGTCCTCTTCCTCCTGGGCTCTTCTGCTCTCTCTCTGCTCCTGGCTGTCATGAGCTGAGCAGCTTTGCTCCACTACACCTCTCTACTGTGCTTGAAGCCAGCCAACCATGGACTGAAACCTCTGAACTTGAGAGGCAAAATAAACTCTTCTTTAAGTTGCAGGTGTCAAGTATTTTGTCCCAGGGATGGAAAAGTGACTAATGCATGCTCACAGTAGCAACCAAGCTGTAGGATACATAGAATTTAATGGAGAAACTCATCAAACATTATCCAAGTATGTAATTCATAGAGAATGATGTTTATAGATTGCTCATTAACATGAAAGTATTGTATATAAGACAATTTCAATAATTCCAATTTTGAAAAATTCCAATTTTTAAAAATAAAAACATTTTGTCTTGGAATTATGCAAGCCAGTTCTAGAATTCATTTGGGAAAGTAAAATACATTAATAAGTCTGATACTTCTGGGCAAAAAGGCAAGGAAGTCAAGAAACAGATTAAAGCATGGAGAAACAGATCTAAGAATCATTGAGTTTAGCATAGGGCAGCCAGAAAGTGTAAGCCAGGGGCAAGGCTGAGCCCTTCAGTGGAACATTTTGAAACAACTGAATAATATTAGATTTGTATCTCCTGGCATACACAAAGATGAATCTCAGCTAAACCAAAATATGAAAATCAAAACTATAAGATTGTTAGAAGATAAACCCAGCACAATATCTTTATGACTTCAGGGATTAAAAAGAATTTCTTATGAATGAATAAAGAAAATGTTATCTATATACACAATGGAGTATTATTTGGCCATAAAAAAGAATGGAGTCCCATGATTTGCAGCAACATGGATAAGCCTGGAGGGCATTTTGTTAAAAGAGATCAGCCAGGGACAGAAAGACAAGCATCACAGTGGTATCTTGGTTCATGAGCTTAATTCTTTCCATGATTCTGTTCAACGAATTGAATGAGCACCAAATCAAATTCAATGGTTAGGTTCCATGTTGCCCTTTTGGGGAAATTTGATTTGGTTCTTGTCCAATTTGGTTTGTGGCCAGAATCATGGAAAGAATTAAGTTCATGAACTGGGGCACCACTGCACCTGTTCTCACCCATAGGTGGAAACCAGAGGAGTTGATATCATAGAAGTAGAGAGTACAGTGGTAGCTACCAGAGGCTGAGAAGGACAGGGTGATATAGGAGGGCATAGAGAAGAGTTGGTTAATGGTACAGGAATAGAATTGATATAAAGATTAAGTTCTAGTGTTCTATAGCATAGGGGTAGTTATAGTTAACAGTACACTATTATATATTACAAGATAACTAGTAGAGACCATATAAATGTTTCCAATACAAAGAAATGATAAGTGTTTGAAATGATGGATAAACAAGCTAATAACCTTGATTTGATCATTATACATCGTATAAATGTGTTGGAATATTACACTGTGGCCCAAGAATGTGTACAATGTGTCAATTCACAGTTTCTTAGAAAAGATTTTAAATTTTTAACTCAGAAGTGAAAAGATTGATAAATTAGAATAAGTTGAAGTCCTGTTATTGATTGGTGCCTCTTATAAGACTATGGCCTAGAAGTATGCACATAGATGCTGCCTGTGAAACAGAGAGAGCAGGAAGGAGGGAGCAGGAACACCAGCTTAGCCATCTGCATAGTGGGAACACAAGAGCTTGTCATACTTACAGATATTTATTTTTATTTTGTTGGTTGCTTAATTGATTGACTGAACCTAGGGCCTTGCACATGCTAGGCAAATGCTCTCCACTGACCTACATCCTCAGATCTAAATACTTTTGAACTTAAGAAAGTTTTCAGCCAGTTTTAGTGTCCATACCTATCATCCTGGGTGCTCAGGAGGCTAAGGAGCAGGGTCACAAGTTTGAGGCCAGCCAAGGCAACTCAGCAAGATCTCTGCTTGGAATTTCTTAAAAATAAGTGAATAAAAAGGGATAGAGGTGAAACTCAGCGACAGAACACTTACTGAACATGCACGAGGCACTGGGTATGATCCCTAGTACTGCAAAAATAAAATGAGTAAATAAAAATTAAAACTTTTTTTCAAGGAAACACAAAGCAGCCTCCAACCTCACCAGGCATCATGGAAGCTCCTGTTGTGTGAGGGGAAACTGCCAGGCGCCAAACCTAGCTCTGGTCTCTGCCCATGGGGCTTTGGCGTCTCGTTCTGGCCCTCCAAACAAGGAGCCTGCTCACAGGTGCTCCTCCCTGTCCAGCTCTGATGTTTTCTCTTCCCTAGGTGGGAGAGGTGCAGCTTCCAGAGGAGCAGAGAAGCGAAAACACAGGGGCGGGGCACTTTTACAGGCATGAAGCTTGCTCAACAGCAGGAAAATGATCACCATTGCATGAAAGTCTTATTTACCTGACCTCTTCACGCACAGGCCTTGCCTAACTTCCCTGGAGCCCTACAGTGACCCGGCTGTTTTCCTTGATGGTGGATCTGGTGCCTTGTAATTAGTGATAAGGGTGCCCATGACCAAGGAGCAGATTCTTCACTAGCTGGGGCTGCCTTTGTTGACACTGATGGACCAGCTTGATTGTTTCCCTTATCGCTCTGGAGTCATGAAGTCTGACAGAAAGACACATCCCAGGGCGGCAGGGAGGAGGAAGGTTGTGCTGGTCTCTAGGGAGGTGTCAGTGCTTTGATCACGGTGGCTCCTGCGGAATGGTGATCTGAAAACAGGGCCTGGGATCCTGCTGTATGCATAGCCCAGTCTGGGTTTTCTTATTGTGAAATGGAGCCAACCTAATGAGAGGAGAGTGATGTATGTGTGTGCATGTATGTGTGTGTGTGTAAGAGAGAGACTGAAGGGGTCATTTCCTTTTTGTTTCCAGAGGGAAGGCTTTGAAGACAAGAGAAAGGAGCACTACCACTGAGCTGAGTGCTTATAACTGTTCTTATCACTGTTGTCAATCCAACAAAGTAGTGTAACCGAGATGTTGGTCATCTTAAATCCCTTGCGTGTGCATAGAGTTTCTTCAACTGTTCAGGACGCCTTGCAAAGCCAGTCTGAGCGCTAGATGTCAAAAGGTTCAGAGCTGGGAGGCAGGACTTCCTCGGACGGCCCCTGTCTGCCCCAGGAATGAGTTTTAAGAGACTCAGTTTGAATCTAACTGGAGAGGTAGTTGTAGCAGGATCAGGGTTGGGGTGTGGATATCTGTGCTGCAGTACACATGGTGAAGAAATAACTTTTCTAATTCCGGTGATTGATGTAGAGAGGTGCTATCATGGTCATGCAATTAATACTTAACATTGACACAGTGCACAGAACCTTACTGAAAAAAAAAGAAATAACTTTTCTTTCTACCGTGGCCCTACTCTGGTCTTTTCTTCCATCTTCTCTGTTTCTTGGGAAAAAAGATACTTCTCTGGGGCCAGGGATTTAGCTCAGAGGTTCCACTGCCTGCCTTGCAAGCGCAAGGACCCGAGTTCGATCCCCGTTCGATCCCTGGTACCAAAAAAAAAAAAAAAAAGACACTTCTTTGCTTCTTTTTCCGAGGTAGAGTCTCTCCATGTTGTCCAGGCTGGCCTCAAACTTGTGGTTTTCCAGTCTCCGCCTCTGGAGTAGCTGAGGTCGCAGGCAGGCACCACCATACCCAGCTCTTCTTCTTCACTTCGTGTAGCTGTCTCCTCTTTCATCCTCCGGGTGTTTCCCAGGCGGTGGTTCAACAGGTTGAGGGACCTTGAGCTGCTCCTCAGCGTTATCGCAGCATTGTTTTGTAGGATATGTTCGAGTGCAGGCTGGGATTGCACTTCACACCGACCTTTTCAGTTCTGCCACTGCCTTGTTGACATAGCTGAAAAGAGTGGCCTCAGTTAAGAGACACCATGGAAGTGATAGAATTTTCCTAGCAGAAGTCTGGAGTAAGGGAGACCTTGGCAAAAAGGGGACAAGAGGCCGTCATGAAGTTCCTGTGCTCTTAGTGACCGACATTAAAAGTCTTGTGCTTTATAATTATTTTTATGTTGTTGGGAGATTACACAGAAAACTAGCAATCAATGAAGTTCTTCTTTAAATTTGTAGTATAATAAATTGGCTTTTAAAAAGTTGTGCTGATTTATTTAACCACTGCTACTGTTTGTGCCTCTCAGCCCTACCACGCCCATGCCCACGCCCACGCCCATGCGCAGATGAAGCTGTGTGGGGCTTCCTCCCTTCACAGGTGTGGGCAGTGGTTCTCTCTTGTATGAAGCTGTCCCCTTTCATAGATGTATGACTTTTTGCTGTCTACTAGCACTGTTTTTGGCAAACCTCTCTTTGGGAAGCCACACTCATGCCTGGGGCTGATTATGGGTTCTGTTTTTTAAATCCCAGCTGTTGTGCCGTTGGAATTGTACATTGCATGAATATTAAGGGAGAGTCTTGCAAAAGCATTGCTAATTACAGGTCCTTGCACCTTGTGGCCACTTGCAGTCTTCAATATGCAGGCTAGTCAGAGGATGCACTTCCAGTTCTGGGGTGCCTTAGTGTGGTAGATTAACACTGAGAAATATTTCAGATGTTTGTGATATGTCAAGGAGGTGAGAGGAATACAGTATCAAATTTGCATGGAAGTTATTTTCAGTTATTTGATCAATTGTTTAATTTTATTAGACTTGAGTTACATCATCCATAAACTGGGTATGATCATAATTTCTTCTCTGTAGATAGAGACTGCATGTGGTAGTCACTGGAGAACCCATCTATGGATTTTTTTTGTTTAATTAGAAACAGAGTTGATTGGGTGAAATCATTACTTCTAAAGTGAGCATAGAAAACTACTGATGTTGGATTTTGGAAAGGAAATTGGGGAAGAGTGTGAGAATAAATCTTTTTCCACAGCAAGGGTTTTTTTTTCCCTCCTCAAAGGCCATTTTAAGAACAATTTTAAGTTCACAGTAACATTGAGCAGGTAGAGACTTCCTGGATACCCCTCCCCCAGCACGTGCAAGGCTGTCCCCACCATCAGCCACCTCCAGCAGGGAGACATTTCTTAAGATAGGCAGACCTATGGTGGATGACACATCCTTACATCCAGACCCCCTAGTTTACATTGGCGCTCACTGTTGGTGTTGTATTTTCATTCTGTGGGTTTGGACAAATGTGTATTGACAAGTGTCCCTCACTGTAGTGTCATGCAGTGCGTTTTTTGCTGCTCTAAACATCCTCTGTGTTCCACCTATTCATCCCTTTACCTCCCAACCCTTGCATCCACTGATCATTTTACTGTCTCCATTGTTTGTCCTTTTCCAGAATGCCACCTAGTTGTGATGACATAATGTGTAACCTTTTCAGACTGGCTTCTTTCACTTAGTCATATCATTTAAAGTTCTTTAAGGTCTTTTCATGGCTCGATAATTCCTTTCTTTTTTAGTTCAGAGAATATTCAATTGTCTGATCATACAACAGTTTATCCATTCACCTGCTGAGAGATATCTGCTTCTGAGGTTGGGGAATTATCAGTAAAGCTGCTGTCAACATCTGTGTGCAGGTTTTTGTATAGACACATCTGTGGGTTTTTGATCTGCTAAATACAGACTCTGGGCGTAGAGTGTAGTTGAAAGGGTTGAATATGTGCTTGCCATTTTTAAATTGTTTTTCATTGGAAAGTATTGCACACCCATAAAAAATTCAGCAGCTGTGCAGGGTTTAGTAAATAGAGTGAAAGTCTAGTAACCACCACCAGGCGGGTCCCTGAATGGGAGGCCCCTGACACGCAGGATCCCTGGGCCCTTCCAGCTTCCTTCCCCACATATAGTTTATGGTACCATCCCTGCTTTCCCTGTAGAGTATGTGTGTGTCATCCTCCGCTAGTTTGAAAGGAATATACTCCTTTGACTCTACAAATTATAAGTACTCGTCAGAGTCTAAACACTTTCGTTTTCAATTTTGTAGTGCAAAGTTCTTAGAACATTCTAAAACATTTAACCTCTCCCAACTTATTTTCTCTCCTTCTTGTGTTTTTATTCTGCACTTTAAAGAACACCACAAAATATGCCCTTGCATACGTTGGTGCTCAAGTCACTTTGTTCATGCATCTGCCACTTTCTCTGGTCTTCATTCCTTTTTGAGTTTCTGGTCTCCATATGGGGTCACTTTCTTTCTGCCTGAAGCACAGCCTTTAGAATTTCCTTTGCTGTTGGTGAAGCCTTCAGGTTTTCTGCGTGTGAAAACTCCTGAATCTCACTGTCGTTGAGAAGGATATTTTTGGTGGTTATTTTAGTTTAATACAGGCTGTATCAAACTACCACAAAGTTGATATTTTAAAACAACACCAATTTACTCTCTTATGGCTCTGGAGGACAGAAGCCCCAAGTCAGTTTTAGTGGGTTAAAATTGAGACGTGAGCAGAGCTTTCCTCCCTCCGCAGGTTCAGGGGGAGGATCCTTGCCTTTTCCAGAACCTAGAGCTGCATTCCCTGGCTCTGGGCTCCCTCTTCCACCCTCAGAGCCAGCTGCCAGAACAGTACCTCACCTTCGCCTCTGTGTCAAATACCCCTCTCTAAATAACACTATGATTGCATGTAGGGCCCACCCAGATAATCCAGCATGATCTATCCATCTCAAGATCCTTAAATTAATCACATCTGCACAGTTTTTGGGGGTTTTTTGGCCATATAAGGCAGAATTCACAGGTTTCATAGACTGTGACCTGAATATCTTCGGGCGGCCATTATTCATCTCCCCACACCACTGCCTAGGTTGGTTATTACTTCCTTTCAGCTGTCTTCCACTTTTTCTTTAAGCTCTTCTCTTAGTCTTGATCACTATGGTCACTGATAACTATAATGTGCCTAGGTGTGCATTACTTTATGTTTATTCGGCTTGAGAGTCTCTAGTCTTTGGCTTCATAGTGTCTTTCAGTGGTTCTGGAAAATCTGCAGGCTTAATCTCTCCTATATTATCTCAGCCCCCTCCTCATTTTTCTCATCTGGAACCCCAGCGAAATGCATGTTGGACCTTCTCACTGAATCATGCGTATTCTAAATCCATTCTTCTTTTTTTCCCATATTTTTGCTTTTTGAATATTTTTCTATGCATTTGGTGCTGTATTCAGGATAATTTTCTGTGTCCTAATCTCTGGTTCCTGACTCTCGTTTTTAATCTTTTCCCAAAGACTTAAGATTTTCATTGGTAGCTGAAATTTTCCGTTCTGGAAGTTCTGTTTGACTCTTTTCAGAATCTGCTAAGTCAGCTTTTACAGGTTTTTGTCTTCTGCAGACATTTACAAGCTCATTGTTCACCTTTCTATGTGGCTAGTACAAAAAACATAGTGAATCTGTACTAGAAATTAGTCTAGGTCTTGTGTCTGCACTCCATTGTTTAATTGGTTCTCAATTCTGTTGCCTTATTTCCTTATACTCCTGATTATCCGTTTCTTTGTATGTCTGTTTTCTTAGTTTTTGGTCTTAGGAAATTATTTGTGGAGGTGCTCTGAGGCTCTGAGTCTTAATGTATACTCTCTTCTCTCTCTCCCTCCCTCCCTCCCTCCCTCCCCCCCCTCTCTCTCTCCTCTCTCTCTCTCTCTCTCTCTCTCTCTCTCTCTCTCTCTCTCTCTCTCTCTCTCTCTCTCTCTCTCTCTCGGAATCACCACGAAACAAATTCATTGCCCATCTGTACAGATCTGCATGAGAACAGCCCTATGGCCACATCTTCTCAGGGACGTTTTCCCCTTACCTCTTTTCCTCTTCTCTGTTCAGGTTTTGCCTTGGGCCTGGGACTGGGGAGGGACAGGAAGAGACCCATCAATTCTGATTCATTGCATCCCTGAGGTTGTAATTCTCTGGGCTGAGGTTCATGCAGTTGAGGTCCCTATGGGAGTCACCACGTTGGATCTCTGTCATCCTTACTTCGACAGCATCGACAAGGAAGCCACAGCCCTGGCACTCAGACGCTCCTCTTGGGTCTCTGGGCTCACATTTCACCCCGAACTGGCCCCAGGGCCCTGCTGTCTTCTCAACACTGTGGGATTCTTTTTTTCTTTTTTTTTTGGTACCAGGGATCAAACTCAGGACCTTGTGCTTTCGAGGCAGGTGGAACCACTGAGCTAAATCCCCGGCCCACTTTGGGATTTTTAAGATGACTAATCCTGAGGTATTTTCAGTTAGAAGGGTGACCCAAATAAGCCAGCCTACCTAGTGGAAGAGGCTACTGCATTTGTACTGCATACAATTATGTTTATGTGTGTGACAGCTGCGCTTGTCCTTAGGAAATGAAGGAACTTGATCAAGGCGGTGTAGGACTACACATTTTCATTTGTTTTAAGACATTAGTAGCCATCTGGGAGACTGATCCGGTGTGGACTTTGGGAAGAAAACGTGTGAGACCTTGCTGGTTTCCCATAGACATTATGAAACTGAAAGGCCATTTTGCTTGGCGGCACTTATTTTTCCTGAAGGGGTCCCTTTAATTGGTCGGCCAGCTGGTGAGTTTCATTTTTGCCTAGAAAAAAATAACCACCAAAGGAAAACTACTCTTAGCTGGCATCCCAGCTGGCCGGCTTGGTCCTGAGCTGGCCTGCAGTGGCCAGGGTCCAGCCTCTTAAAGGGTAGCTCTGAAGGCAGCTGGCTTTGGCTCAGGCTGTAGAGATGGCCTAGGTCTGCAGCGTCTTCTCCTGTGCTCTGATCCTTAATGCTCCAACGTGTGTCTGTGACAGTGAAGGCAGATTCCTGTCTCTGGCCACAGCTTAGGATATGTCAGTGAATAAGTTTGGGCAACTCGGGCCTGTGGTCCAGTCTTTGGCCTACCCACAATGTCACGTTTTGGCCAGTTGGTGTTGGATCAAGATTTTAAAACTTTAAACTCCAAATGTCAAGAATGCATTGCTTAACTGCCTGGTCCTCATATCCCAAATTTGGATGGAATCCTCTGAAATTAACATCAACATGAGGAAAAGCCCATAAACCGCGTGCTGACCCAGAAAACATGCAGTGAACTTCTGTGGAAAGCACTATGCCGTGTGTGGTGGTGTCGGTGGCCTCTGAACGTCTATAGTCTTGTCCTTGCAGGGACGCTGAGTGTGGTCACCAAAGAGAGAAACTGGGATTGAGAGGAGCCCCTGAGGACAACTCTGAGAGTGACCTGCGCATAACGTTTGTCAGCTCCTTGCTTTTGGCTCTGATGTAGCTGAGCTCTCTGGTAGTGCCTCTTTCCTCTTCACACCTCAGCGCACATTGCTCCCACATCCAGGCTCCTGGCAGTGAGCGTGGCCTTGCTACCCAGATCAGGACTGTCATTTGGGTGTGGAATGGAGGTGGCTGGGCTTTTCTATTTAAGACTCAGCGAAAGGTGAAGTGGAGAGAGCCTGAAGGTGGGAACCAGTCTTGCTGGTTATCACGAGATCTTATGCAATCTTATGATTAATTCACAAGTTGTGCTTCAGGGCAGACCTAATTTTCTGGACATTGTTTCAGAATGGATATTGGAATTGGAGTTAATAAAACTTTGGAGGGAAAGATGTGTCTCCTTGCCAATTCTTTCCAGCTCGTTGCTCTGTAAGGGCCCTGTACATGCAAGGACAGAGCATTTATTAATTAATGCTGCTAAGACATCAGTTCAAGCTTCTGCAACAATTGCCCTGTGCTGTATAAGGGGAAGGCAGTTTAGCATCAGATTTATTTCCTCAGCAAGAATTAGAGGGTTCATTGCTGAAGCTTCTTCAAGCTGCTCCTCTAGCCTCCTTCTAGCCCCTCTACTTCTTTTAACTGTGGTGATTCCTTCCTTGTTTACTTCAGAACACAGATTCTGCCTGCTTTTATTCCGCTTTCTATTTGGTTGTTCTCCTCCCAAGCACACGTTTTTTTTCATGACCTGTTTCTCTGGTTATATGGCTGAATGTTTTGTTCCCAAACAACAGTGACTTTTATACACAGCTCGTTATAAAAGATCAGTAACGTGTAGCACGTGGTATAATTCCTAGCTTTTATATCTTTATACTCTGGTATTTGGCCATAGGAAGGTCATGTTTTGCTGAGTTGTACTCTTGCCATTTAAATTTTCACTGAAGTGAGTAGTAAAACAAAGTGTTAGTCGAGTGTTCTTCCTCCTTCTCTCTCCCCTCCTCCTCCTATTCCAAAGCCCATCAGAAAGCACTCTCAGAGTATGTGAAATATTAAATACTAAAGCCTCAGACTTAGGATCCACCCCACCTAGTTGCTTGTTTTTGTACACACGGGTGGAGGAAAACCAACACTGGGTTGGAAAATATCTACTACTATGTTAGATGATATCTCGATCGTTCACAGAAGCAGAGGAGGAAGGCAGTAGACAGCGATTGGCCAATAGAGGGGAAGAAGGGCAACTGGGTCGGGCTCTCAGGGAGAACTGGACAGAGTTGGTTCCAGCTGCTCTGCTGCTACCTCAGTACTCCCGTAACGCCCAGGCTCACCAGATGCTTCTGATGTTATCTTGCTCTATGGGAAAAGAACTTCAGCTGTTTTGGAGTCTGGGATCCTCTCCTCCCAGGGGCAGGGGGCGGACCCTACCTTGCATCATTTGTTCAACAGTACTGACCCATCCCACCTTGTTTCTGTATATAGACGTGGAGGAATACATGTACCAGGTACTGTTTTGGGCATTGGGCATACAGCAGTAGAAAAGACAGGCAGGATCCTGGCTGGCCTGGGATGGATGAAAAACACAAAATTAAAAAACAAGGTGACTTCACAGTGATAAAAGGCTAAGGGAAGGGGACAGAGAGTGCCCTCGTGTCATGCTTTAGATCCCTAATTGCCATGTGGCTCCTTTAAGAAGAAGATGACAGTAGCGCAGGGACCTGGATTTGAAGAATCAGTTCCATGAAAATCTGAAGCAGTTGTGTTCAGTAACTCCTATGACTTCTGGAAATGTTCAGTACCATGCTGCACAATATGGTGGCCACTAGAAACGTGGCTGCTGCAATGGAGGAGTGGAGTTTTAAATTTTATTTAACATTAAGAACTTAAACTTAAATTGCTACCTGTGGCTAATAGCTATCCTATCCCACCGTTCAGCTCATGGGGAGAGAACAGCTTGTGCAGAGGTCCCGAGGATATGGTTATCCTATGGTCCCAACGTGAGACCTAAGTCTGGAAGCTGTGGTCTGTCTCGGAAGAGCAAATCCACAAAGTTTACTGATGCTTCCTGCTTCTGTTTTGTGGGCCCCTGGAGGACCCACAGAGGAATAACCCTTAGCCAAATAGGAGTTAAACCCCCTGCTTGACAAAGAACCAGTTTCCTTTCCTAGGACAGGCTCGTGCCCACGTCGTCTGACTCACCACTCTTGACTAGTTTCCTCCGCCAGTGGGCTGTGTCCGCGTAGGATGGAGCCCTTTCCAAGGCCAAGTTCGTTCGTTCTGGAAACAAATCCTGTCTTTGTTCTTAACAGGACTTGCATTTTCTTGTGTCAAGAGGCCAGGATCTCTACCTTTCCTCCTTCAAGGGGTCAGTTTGGTTCCCATTTACTGCCTGTCATCCATCCCAGGGCCTGACACCTCCTTGGTTCTCGCTTAACTTTTCCCCATTGCTAAAAATGGCATAGTCAGCCCTCGTTTGAAAGAGAAACTAATGTTTAAAGATAGTTTCACCACTAGAATAGAATCACCACTTTGCATTGGAAACAATTAAGAAAACTAAAAAAGAGGAGAGGCGAATAGGGGAGGGGAGGGGCGAGGCCAGAGCCTAGGATGTTTCCAGGGGTTTCCTCACATGCTGCCCATGCACTGGGACCTCGCACACTAAGAAAGCTTCTGTGCCTCTTGGCCAAGAACTGAGCTATTCCAGGCAGCTGCTGACTTATCCCAGCAGTGGAGGAGAATTGGGGAGGGGAGGGAAGACCGACCGTGGCAGCGACCAACTCTGCCCATCTAGCGTGGCTGGAGATTCAGCTCCAGCAAGTTCCCAGGAGAAAACAGAGGTGAGGTAGCCAATCCTGGCTCAGTGCACTAAGGATTAGAGGAGGCCCTGCTACAGAGCCTCTAATCTGGGACTGGCCCAGATTCACCATTGGTTACTACTCCCCTGGTATTTACATACCCAGAAGAAAAAACAATTCACTTATTACTGGCCTGAAAGTTATATAAACCAGCAGAGCCCACCTCCACGGGTTGAGTGGCTACCCTGCCTTCTCCCTTTGGTTCCAGCTGGCTCTCTGCAACTAACTCAGACCAGTGATGATGGGAGGGAGAGGAGGACAGCAGGAAAGGAGAGAGGCTGTGGATGTCACGCTATAGCGTGTACCAAGAAGCTGTATCCATGCTTAGGGCCTCCGCCATTCTGGTGGAGAAGCCTGAGATCATAAGATGAACCTCTGCAAGGCCTGAGCAATGTGCTGGCCTCTTCTGGCTCCTTTGGTAGAGATCCTTTCCGGAAGATAAGGGTGAAAACCCCCCAGAATCCCGTGCTGTGGCCTCATGTGGTGGTGCCTCACATGGCTGCTCACTTCTACCCATCCTTCTCCCAGAGAAGAGTCTCTGTGATGGGAAAGGGCTCTGTTAGACACCTTCATATGTGGGGTTCATTTGAAGGCTCCATAAGCCAAGTGGAATGGGGCAGTATGAGCCCAGCTGAGTTATTTTCATCTTGTAAGAAATTATCTTTACGAGGAAAACAAAGACTTGTTTATTAAAGAAAAATTGGAAAATTTCTGAGGGAGAGAGGACTTACAATTCTGCCTTCTAAACCTAGTTGCCCCTGTTAACTTTTTTGGTATGTTCTTTAAAAGTGCTTTTTCGCTACCAAAGGGTTATTTTCTTTTCCCTGTGGCTGAAACCACAATATGTATACGTATATAGTTTTGTGTATTGGCTTTTAATTTAACACGAACTTGTTAGAGGGTTAACGTTAGATGTAAACATCACTTCTAAACATCCACATGGCAGATCTTTAGTTCTTGTGGCCCTGGCACTTGGACTTCTCGAGCCACAAGGATTCAGTAACTGGTTGGCCGAGGTCACAGTGTGAGCAGGGGATGCAGTTAGGCCCAGCCTGCATCTCAGGTGATCGTCCATTATCCTCACATGTTCTCAGCCTTTCTCTGCCTTTGTCCCTCCACACCTGGGCTGGACACCGCTGCCGGTTGCTGTCTCCACCTTCCACGGAGCATTGTTATCTCCTCACTACAGGATGGGTCTCCAGGGTGAAGGCCAAATTTTTCCTTTCCACTGGGGCAGCTGAAGAGACTCATGACAGCATCATAAAAAATAGCAGCATTCCTTTGGGCTAGACTTGCCTCCTGCAGACACCTCAAGCATTACTTTTTGCCCTAATATTAGCTCTAGAGCAGGAGACAGAATTTACCCAAAGAAAATAGGGCAAGGCTTGCATATCCAGCAAAGGCCTCAGGAATATGGTGTTCTCGTTCTCTCTCTCTCTCTGTCTCTCTCCCTCCCTCCCTCTCTCTATCTCTCCTGCTGTCAAGGCAGATGGGAGATATGGTCACTCACTTCCCAAGTTCTTCTCTCCCACCTAGGACTGGATTTATTTACATAAGGATCACTGCTTAGTAGGCCCCAGTGCTTGACTGGTTTAAGGCTCCGCTGCCACCATTTTGAAATTCTTGCTAGGTTTTCAACAAGTGTCCTGCATTGTCTGTCACTTGGCACTGGACCTTGCAAGTAGCTGGACCTGCACTCATTGTACTTTGAACACAGCCTACCTGCAATAGTTACTTATTTTCCTGTAAGTGTATCATCTACATTTATGACCCATCTTGCATGCCAGGAGGTATTGTAATGGAAGGGCAAAGTTTTGGGGCATCAAACAAACCTGGTTTCAAATGAGCACATACTAGCTTTGGCTCTTTAGGTAAGGTACTTAGTTATTGAGAGCTTCAGTATTCTCATCTGTAAAGTAGAGACAGTGACCTTAATTTCTTAGAAATTAAGTGACGGTCAAGAGAATGAATGAAGCAGGTAGTGTAATGCCTTGCAAATCCACACTCAGTGTTTCCTCTTGTTCCTCCCTCCCCACCTTGCATCATACAAGGCTGAGGTACAGTAGGTACTCAACATGTTCTTCTACATCAAACTGAATTTCAATTTGTGATGGGCAGTTTGTGCTCCTTCATTTTCCACTGGGACCTAAGGTTGTGTCCTTGACTCTGGGTAAGAGCTAGGACCATATAATTAGAAGAGCTCATTCTAGGTATGGACTTTTCTCCGTAGGAATTACACTCCAAGGCCACCTTGGAGCACCTTTCAGTTTGATTCTCAAGGTCACATGCAGTGTGTCGCATTATCAAGCTCACAGCAGCAGATGCTCACGCTGTGGCTGACTGTCCCAGGCACAAGGCTGTGTTGGACTCACACCTTTTGCCATAATCCTAGAAGTGGGCCTGGTTCTTATTCCCCTTTATCTGTTTGTTTTTTTTTTCCAGTCCTGGGGATTGAACCCCAGAGCCCTGTGCATTCGAGGGAAGTGCTCTACCATTGAGTTATACCCTTAGCCCTTCAGGACTTTTGTTTTTAACAGCACAGACCTCCCACATGGGCAGGTGGGAGCAGAGCCTTCCATGGGAATTGGAGAGATGGGTGTGGTGAGGCACTTTTCAGTGAACTCCTATCCTAAGAAAGTCTTGGGTGCAAAGAAGGAAGGCTGAGGCTGGGGAAGGGAGAAAGATCCAGTCACGGCTTGAATGGAGCCTTGGGCCTGGGGAAACTTAGTAGATGGGGAGGGACCAAGGCCTGAGCAGAACGCAGCTTCAGCCAGGTTGGCTGGTTCCTCCGGGTCAGGATCTGGGACTGGCGTCTTTAGGTATCTGGGGCTGAGTCAGCAGCCAAGAGCCAACTGAGCCTGGGGCAGCCTGTGGGCTGTGACTAAATTAGGAAGAGGAGCCCTTGGGCTTTCGTGGGAGCTCCCTGGGCAGGTCGGTGATGGCAGGGCCTCTGGTGTGCAGCTGGAAACAGGCTGTTCGAATGCATCTGACCAGATTTCACTTTGGCTTTTTGATGGGCCGTAGAACCGTCAAACACCCGAGTGTTAGTGTAGCCCGGCTGGAGGGCACCTCCCTGAGGCTGGAGCACCGGTGGGTGTCGTGTTGAGGTAGGGATAATCTGCCCCCCACAACCCCGCCCTCCAGGGGTCTAAGTAGGAGAATCTGGTAAGCTTTCATCACTAAGTCCCACATAAGCTCTTCAGCGAGCTTTGCTTTTCAAAATGCACACTCTATTGAATCATTTTGGGGAGAGGATTATGGAGAACACAGGTCATTACAGAAGAGCGTCAGGCTGTCCGAGCCAGGCCAAGCTGGACTGACATTTGCTTTACATAACCTGACAATGAGGAATCTGTGACAGCAGATTCGGGGTTAGAACGTCACACACAAGTTTGATTTGGCTTCATGGTGAAGTGTGATATTTGGAAAAAGAAAAGTTTTTAAAGAATTGACAAGAGAATGGTGGAAAGGTTTGCATGCAAACCACCACAAAGGCCAGCTTCTTCCTAGGGAGGGACTTCTTGCTGCTCTTTTCTTTTCTTCTTTTCTTCTCCCTCCTCTTCCATCCCCTTCCCACCTCTCTTCCCCCTCCTCTCTCCTTTTTGTATTGTATTTTCCACCTAATTGGTCAAAAGCTGTAGCCAAAAAGCAGTTTCTTAACTGCAATACCATAAATATTATGGAAACCCCTCTTTGCTGCCCAGTGAGTGTCAGTTGCACTGTCCCTGCACCCCAGTTTCGACAGACTGTCCTTGGCATTCCCCAGGGACAATATCTCCCCCCGCACACACACGAACACAGCTACTATTAAAGCAAAGGGGAATCCAGTTTTCCTCCTGAAAGGCATCGGATTACCACCGAGCCGGCAAAGTGGTGGTCTTCCCACCCCATGTTCCACAAAAATAAAGTAAAAGCAGGGGCATGGGGTGCAGGAGGTACGCTGGTCAGGGGTCAGTTTCTCAGTGCATTGCTAGAGGTTCATGTGGGTAACCTCAGGACCAAATTGTCACCTGTGAAATCCAGGCTAACAAGCAAGCAAACTAAAAATAAACTACCAGCACCCAAACCAACAAAATAAAGAGGTAAACCAGGCCAAGAGGTTTTGGAATTTTCTGAAAAATGGCTGGAATGGTTAGCCTAAGACACCCTCCTTCTGAGCATTCTCCGGAGAGCTCTCTGCATGGAACTGGCTTGGGTGTTGATACTCAAAGAGGCTGAGAACATGTGGCATAAACATGGACTGATATTGTTTGCCATTTACACTCAGCATGTGTAATGCAGCAGGAATGGCTTCTGAGGCATGTGACTCCTCGTCCAGACGGGTGTGCAGTGCCTGGGACCTCTCTCTCCCTCTCTCTCCCTCTCTCTCTCTCTCTCTCTCTCTCTCTCTCTCTCTCTCT
>NW_004624737.1:35487487-35545242 GCF_000247695.1 Heterocephalus glaber | reverse complement strand
CTCTCTCCCTCTCTCCCTCTCTCCCTCTCTCCCTCTCTCCCTCTCTCCCTGTCTCCCTTGCTCCCAGCGCCCCACCCCCACCCCTTCTCAGAGTCGGGAGAGCTTCAGTGGAGGCTTGTCATGAGTGGCATGCAGAAAACTGGTAGAATGTTGATGGAATTTTCTAGGGAGGCACATGCGCGACACCCAAAATGACTCCCAGCTCCAGTGGCCGCAGGTCAGCGCCTGGCCCCAGGGCCTGTTTCAGAAAGGTAAGATTGCATGACGCCACCCTGCCTTTCCCCAGCCCAAGGAGGAAAGCAGTGATTTCTTTTAATTTTCCACCAGGGAGTCACTTCTAACCATGTTCTTGGTGCTAAGTGTTCCTGCATGAGTATGCGGTTTGTGTGTATCTCCAGCCCCTACCGTTTAAAAGAATTTTAATAAGTGATTCACAAAGGCTGCTTAGCATGTGACCTCCAGCGGCACCTCATGACCCCAGTGTGATGAGCAAGCCCAGTGTCGCAAGTTAGATGGTCTTTTATGCCGGCTACTAAACTCCTTCATAAAGAAAAGTGAAGCACCAACTGGGGAGCACATCAACTCATCACCAGATCTGAGGGACTGGATGGGACGCATTTAGAATCCGAAAGCTTGCGATCAGAGTGGGCGCTTTGTGTTAATCGTTGGGTTTTTATCATCGATAGAAAATGACCGTCAAGGTGTCTGAGTTGTCCTATCTGTTGACTGAACAATCAGACTCACCGTGAACCGGGAGGGGGGGCTGTGGTCAGATTCCCTAGCACAGGCTAATTCGTCAAGGGGCGGCACCCGAGAGTCACTTCGGAGCACCTCTGAGGTTGGCTGTAGCGGAAATGTCAACAACTCTTAGGTATCTTTAGGGAAAGCTAGAATTTTTAAACAAAAACGATTTTAAGTCTCCAAACAAACAAGCGTCTGAACTTCGGTAGTGTGGCTCCAGGACACTTTTGGAGTCGGGCGTGACTGTTAGCAGGCTTAAGCACCACCAAACATGACTCACCTCGTTTTTTTATCTGATACAATTTAAAGTAGCTTTGCCGCGCACAGTAGAGGAGCGCTGGTTTTCTGCTTGCAATCGTGCAAAAGAAGCAAGACCATACTCATAAAAATGGTGTGTGTGGTCTATCTGGTATCATGGAAATTTGTTTAGCCTGAAAATAAGTCCGTGTCGTTTTCTTTTCTTTCCTTCCTTCCTCCCCACATCTTCGCAAAGATGTCAGAAAACTGAGGGGGAGAGAGTTGATATTTTCACACACTTGCCCCTCCCCCCAGGCATACACTAACAGCTGCCGTGTATGGTTTTGTGGAATTTGATATTTTGAACAAAATGACTTCTTCATTTTCCATAGTAATATAATAATCAATTTGACCGTAGAGGACTGTGTACATGTCAAACCTTGGCTGCTCCTAATTAGCAATGCATGGGGTGGCAAGGAAAGTGCCGGAGAGCATTTTCAAGTGAAAAAATCAGCCTTTCTGTTTTAGCCATGCTGGCTTTGGCCAACGCAGTTCTCAGTCTTCCTGCATCTTAACCACAAGTTTGGTTTGCAGTGTTCTGACAAAATATCAAGAACGGCACGGGCAAGTGTAACAGAGATGCGCCAGAACCTCTAACTGTTACAGCTTTGCCTTTTATCTCCACTCTGCAGTAGTTTCCATGTGACCACAGCTTTATAAGACAAAAAAGCCAACAGTAATCTATGTGTAATATTCTCTGCTTTGGGAGGACACCTGGGTTTTATTGGCTATAGTCAGAAAGGTATGTGTCTTAAAACCCAGAAGTTTCTGTTCACTTTGGGAAGTGGATACTTTCTCAATAAATAGTTACATGGTTTAGTTATAAAGTCCCAGCTTTAAAGTTTCTCATTTAGTCTAAAGAATTTAAAGGCATTGAACAGTCCACGTTCTGTGCACACAGAGAAACATACATATCTTGTACTTCAGGATGAAACAGCATATTCTGCTAAGATCTGCATTCCCATATGCTTAGGGACAGTCATAAATTGAAGTCAGTTGAAGAAGTATATGTCCAGCGCCTCTAATTTGCCTGGCCCTGAGCCAGCCAGGCACTTGGGAGTTTGAAAGAATTTTTCCTCCCTCCCTGCTTCTTCCTTCCCTCGTTCCTTTCCTCCTTCCCTCGTTCCTTCCCTCCTTCCTTCCTTCCTTCCTTCCTTCTTTGCCTCTTTTCTTTTTTCCCCTTCCCTTCCTCTCTTTTCTTTTCCTTTCTTCTGGGGATTAAACCCAGTGTCTTGCATATGCTAAGCAAGTGCTCTACCACTGAGCTTCATTCTCAGCCTTTTTGTTCCTTTGTTTGAGACAGGGTCTTGGTCAGTCACCCAGGCCAGCCCCAAGCTTGTGATACTTCTGCCTCAGCCTTTCGAGGAGCTGGGGTTATAGGCATGTACCTACCACTGTGCCGGCAAGTTTGAAAGATTTTGGCATGTTAAGCTACATATAATTTAGATGACAAGAGTCCTCCCCTAGCAAATCTTTCCTGCTTTCTGGAGCAGAAACTGTGCGTGTATTCTGGGTGACATCTTGAGACACACACACAGACACACACACACACACACACACACACACATTTTTTATTTAATTTCATGAAAAGTGCATCAGTGGAGCTGAGATTTCCCAGTCTGTTTATGACCATCTTTGGGTTTGTGCAACTTTTAGTGTTTATTCTTAAGGGTAATTTAAGACAAATGGTCATGCTCTTTGGAGTGACAAAAATGGCTCATGGGACCCAACATTGTAAGAAATAGACAGATTCTGTTCCTTTACGGATGGTGACTCTCAGACTTTGCTTTACATCAGTTCTTCTGGGGAGCTATCAGAGCCTCAATGCCCAGACTGAATCAGAGTTAGGGTGGTGGGGCCCCAGCACGGGCTTTTGTTAAAACTCCCTAAGAATCTAAGAAGAGTTGGAGATACAGTGATATTGGTGATTTTATCAAAATCTCTTGTTCATTTGTTTTTTATCTTAGGCCTTGTAGGGTGAGCATGGGAATGAATTTTTTCACAATCTTGATGTTGTGCCACTAAGAAACTCTGGGCCTTCTGCAGGCCAACACTATGCTCTGCCCTAGCGAGCGCCATATGGAACTGTGCTTTCCTTGCAGTCTATACACCTGAACAGTCAACCAACCAAATTATCTAAGGTTTCTGAACCTTGAGTGTTTTTATTCCAGGAGCCCAAACATTACTGAAGACATTGATTTAGACTCATGAAGGAAGGGAGTTATAAGATGAATTGCAGGTCTTTGCAATCATTTTTGTGGTGTCTGAAACTCCCATGGAAGAAGCCCCCTCTTGGTGTACTGGGCGGCTGTAGATGGAAAAGGCTTATTAAAAATACAGATGTTAAAAAAAAATACAGATGTTTCCAAATTCCTTACCACTCACCATGGATTGTCAGAGCTGAGACGTATTCTCAAGGTGTTCTGGTTCAGTGGTCCTCAAAGTGTAATATCAGCATCACCTGGACTGATCAGAAATGCAGATTCTCAGGCTTTGCCCCAGATATTCTGAGTCTGAAACTGGGCATGGGCCCAGCACTTGTGCTCTGAGAAGCTCTCCTGCCATCCACATGTTTGAGAACCAGTGGAATCACACGGTTGAGTGACATGAAGGTGGAGTAAGTTTCTGTAAAGTCACCCTAAAGTAGGGGAAGAATAGGCCCAGACACTGAGATCTCTCAGTCCCGAACCCTCTGTGCCATGCATTTCTGTTCTAAATCATCCTAACATTTCCACGTGTCACAAATACTGCTCTAAGAAAATGTTTAGCATCCGACAATTGTAAGGCATTAAAAAGGCTGCAAATGTCTCATCGGCCCTTCCATTTTACAGATTAGAAAACTGAAATCCACAGGGCAAACCAACCTCAGTAAGATAGAGAAGGGAGACTGTTAGAGAAGAGGGGAAAGGGAAGAATATCAAAGTAGGTTGTAGGAAAATATCACTGTGAAACCGATCATTGTGTAGCATTGACATGTGCTAATAACCCCCTCCTCGTTAGTGGTGTCAGAGACCGTACTGAAGTAGGTCTGTTTACAACCAAAACATTTCCCACCCCACCTGGCCCTTTAGCCTGATTGAGAATTTTCATTCTTTTTTTTTTTTTGTACCAGGGATCGAACTCAAGACCTTGCATTTGTGAGGCACCCGTGGTGCCACTGAACTAAATCCCCAGCCCAGAGAATTTTCATTCTTTAAAGTTAATCTAAAATTTTATCGTAGTTTAAATTTGGCTTGAATTTTACAGCTATTCGTATGCATTTGCTAGAAAAAAATCTCAGCGATGGCCAACATACTGCAAAGAGAATTTAGAGGAGCCAGTGGTCCCTCCTGGAACATGTGTTTCATCTCAGAATCCTGTGGATTAGACTCACCTCCTCAGGTCACACGCCAAAATGATATTTTCAGATTTAGTTAAAAGGAAAAAATGTAACGACAAATCTGTTTGGTGAGCACTCTAGAACTTTATCATTGATGTGGTTGGGGGTATTTACATAATTTTGACAGCATTCAAAGACTGAATTTAATCCACATTCTCTGCACAGCTTCATAAGTGTTGTAGCAACACACATGGAAAACAGATTAAGAATGTGAGACGCAACTAGTATATCTCCTCATACATGCACATGGAGCAAATGTGTGCATGAGCAGTAATAATTATTGATTCCCTGTATCCAGCATGTACCAGGCTGGAGGGGACACATGGTCTCTGCTTTCAAAGGATCATGGGACAGTGGAGAAGTCGGACAAGGGATGCAGGAACCAGTTGTCAGAGAGGGTAGCATGGGAGGGAAGAGAGAGTGAGTGTGTTGAGGCTGGCAGGGTGACAGGATCTTCTGGGGCTCAGACAAGGAGGCGCTGGTGCACACAGGTGGGACCAGCAGTTGGAGGACAGTGCATGGGAGCTGCACTCGGGAGGGTGGTGTCCAGGTGAAGGATGCTGGGAGACAGATCAGCACATGCGACGGCAGTGTTGCTCATGACCCACTGTCTGGCACTGGGGCAGTATTGCCCTATACCCTCTCAAATATTTCCTTCTCATGTATAAACACTAGTAATCTGGCTTCCTAGAGAACTCTGTGTAGCAGTTTTAAAATACATATATCAAAAAGCTCATTTTTCTGGCAAAGTTTGTCGGTTGAAGAGATGACCGTATCTTATGTTAGCGAGCAGATGGAAAGATCCCCCCTAACTCCAGAGCTCAGAGCAGCCACTTCGATTTGAGATTGGACAAAACCAGTGAAATTCTTCCTGACATGGACCTCCTGAAGAATTGTGTCTCAGACAAACCAACTCCAGCCCGGACTGGAGTCACATCCATTTCACTCTAAAAGCCACGGGTCCATGGGGAAACCTCTTCAGAGAGGAGAGAATTTTCTAATGAGGCACTTTGGCATACTGGACTGCCTGCCCTTGACAGCGGGAGTGGAGGAAATTAAATTATTTCACACTGGCTCTCCCGCAACACACCCATCCGAACCAGTTGTGTACGTGGCAATGATTTCTTTAAAAGTATTCTCAGGAGTTGAAAATCTAGCTTAATTGTGAGAAGAATGATGGTGGTTATCATTCACGTCAGATTTCGCAGAGTACTTAGGCATCCCACCTCCCTGTTGGTCTTCCTGAGGGCCGAGAGCCGGGCGAAAGTGATGGTCTGCGTTTGGCATATGAGGAAGTAGAACCGTGGAGTCCTCAGATTTCAAAGGTAAAAGGGACCTTAGGGTTCCTGTCATCCACCTTTCTCATTTTCCAAAAACATCAAACAAAATAAACTCCCTGGGATTCAGGCAAGCAGACGGACCCGTTGTCCCCAGGCGGTGAGTCATGGGCCCAGGATGGGTCATTTGTTTGCTCACAGATTTTTCACCCCACCGTTCTGCCCTCGATCTTCAGTATGTCGGAAGAAACTATATGCACGCATATATTTGTTCTTCAGGAGAAATTTTGTTGAAATCATACTATATACTATTTTAGGAACACCCACATAAATAGAAAAGGTCTCTACTTTCGTACTTCTGTGTGCAGATAGATACAGACAGGTGCAAGGTTGGTAGACACACGAGCTACACAGGGGTGTTTCTCTGGGGAGACGACAGTGAATTGGGCAAAGTCTCAAAGGGGACTCAACTTTATCTGCACAGTTTCAATTTTTGATAAAAATATCTAAGTCAAAACAATAGCATGTGTTTTGGGTGGTGGGCAGTGAGATTGTAGGTATTTGTTATATTCTTGCAATGATTTTTTAAAAATTCACAACAAACATGACTATTTAAAATACATTCTTACCTCCAATATCATTTTATAAAGTAAAGGATATTTTAAAGAAAGAAAATGGTACAGGAAAAAAAGGAAACTAGTACACATTCTTGGTGGTGAAGCTGACCTTATCTTCTCTTTGCATTAAGTCTTTCTGGTGCGATGCTGCAGGGTGTGTGCTTTTCTCTGTGCTTGGTGCGCTATCAGTTCTGCTTTGCACATTCTGAGTCCTAAGAACTCCAGCAGGAAGGGCAGGCCCCCTCCTGTCAGTTACAAAACCATGAGCTGCCCCTCTGTGCCGTGCATTCCTCCAGTTCTGAGAACACACCCTGCCTGATAAGTGTAGAGAGCGCAAGGGACCAAAAGCCTGGTGACTTGATACCAAACTCCTATCCCATGGAAGTAGCCCAGGCACTCACATGTCCAGCTGCAGCCCATGGGCTTGTTAGTTTACTTCCTTATAATGTTATAATGAAAAGCATTTTAAAGGAAGTCTTGTTGCTCATATACATTAAGTACATTATGTGCTTCATGTACATAAATTCCTCCTCAGTGTGGCCCAGGCAGGCCAAAAGGTTGGACACAGGGGAGAGAATATTGGCCTCACAGTTAAAAGACCCTCAGTCAAGTCCCCTATTTGCTGAGTGACCCCAAATGGTCTGTCGTACCTTTCTTAGCATCAGTCATCTTAACATAAATTGGAAATGGTCATGTTTGACTTAACTTCCCATATGGCTATTTGAGAGATCAGATAGCTAATGAGGTGAGACCATTTATTAACCCACCGACTAAAAAACACGAAACTAAAGGGAGACAGCAGGATTGTTTTTGCTGGGATGAATCATCCCAAGAGCTGTCACAGTGATATGAATCATCCTATGGTAATGTCATGGCGGAGGCCCAACATGGGTTAGCAGCATTGACCCAGTAATCTCAAAATTAGTCACAGAGGCCTAGCCAGTGATGATCCAGCAGCACTATTGTTAGCAGTAAGGAGAGCAAAGAAGACTCCCCTGGTGATTACTGGGGGGATCTGTCCCACTGTAGCCCCTGGGTCATCCCGAACTGGGGGGGACCTGAGCTCCCATCCCAGCTCTCCTCTGCCCAGTGTGTAACTTACGGTGACTCATGTATCACGTCAACGTCACTAGCTTTCACTTTTTTTCTGTGTATGATGAGTAGGTTAAAGTGAATAATCTCTCAGGCCCCTTCTTGCTCTTATAATTTGTCATAATTAGCCAGAGTTTGAACTTTAGCCCCCTCAGGACTGTGGTATCAACCTTGTCATCCTTGAACCTGGCATTTAGAGACTGCGCCCTGTGGTTCATAGCCTCACTTTGCTTCTGAGAGCAGTACAATAGAGATGTGTTCCTTTCAGTTAATATGACCATTGTACATATTTCATGGGGAGCAGTGTGATATTTCAATACAGGTATTGATCAAATGTGAGTAATTAGCCATTCCATCTCCTTACTATTTATTTATATTTTCAGCCTCCAAACTCCTCTCTTCTAGTTCTTCTTAAAATATGTAACAGGTTATTGTGACCTATACTCACCCCATTGTGCTGTAGAAAAATATGGGATGTGTCATAAATTTGCAATGTCATCCTTGCCCAGGGGCCATGGTAAATTTTACTTTGTCATTTTAGTTCATGTGTTGTCAAAGTGAGCACTAGAGCTGAGAAATTATGATTAAGAGACATTCAGCTCCCAGGAGACCCCAGAAGGGCAGGCCCCAGCAAGGACCTGACCCAGAACCTGGTACTTTATTTGGTTTGGCCCCATTCTGAAGGTGTGACCAAACCTGGAAGACATTTTCTTGCTTGGTCTTAAATGCGCTCACCTGGACTATATTTTATATCTTAGCCCAAAAGGAGAAACGGCACATTCATTCCTCAGCCTGGAAAGTGAGCTGGGCTGAACTGGGAGTGGCTCTCGAGTCCTGAATCCGCCAGTTTGGAAGCCGCCGTGCTCACTGCCGATGTGCTCGGCAGGGTTGGTTTAGGGGCCACCGCACTCGGCTGTGACTCTTGGCTTCTGTTTCTGGATGGCTGGATGTTAGCAGGGACGAGCCTGTGGCTGGGCGACACACTCACACTACGGAACCCGAGCTGTGTCCGTTATCCACAGCCCGAGGTCCCATGGACTCCACTCCGCACCTGCCTTACCCAGCTGCTGTTATCTGCCCGCTCTGTTCCCCTCGAGCCCTGTCCTCACTCTGCTCCTCCTCTCTGTAGTCGTCCACCCTTTACCTCTGCTCCTCTCTCCATATTTATGTTTCTTAGTATTTTCTGCCGCCCCTCTCCGTCTCTAAGGGAGGGTCATTTGCCTTGGCAGAGCTCACCTACAGCCTGCAGCGAGGATGACAGCCATGAGGATGTGGATCTTAATGACAACCACAAGGGGACAAACATCAACTCTCACATTTGCGTTCTAGGAACCGTGTGCTGGACAGTTTGTGCAGACCCTGCCATTCAACTTGCAGATCAAAGCTGTGGCTTAGATATAGCCCTTCTTCCTTTAATGATGAGGACGCTGAGGGTCAGAGGAGATAGGGATTGGCTTTCAGCCACCAGCTTCTAAGTGGCCAAATGAGAATTCATACCTAGGCTGATCCTAATTCTGAAACCTGTGCTCCTAGCCTCTGCACAGTGCCCCCCTCCCCCCGCTGGTGATGCATAGAATAATCACATTGATACAGTGAGGACTTCATTTGTGTGACTGAACCAATGTTAACTTATTCTACCCTGAATCTTAGTGGCAAAGACATTATCTCCAAGGACGGGTGACAATACCGCTTCTGGTGAAGAAGAATATTGTCGGAAAATGTCCTCTTTCTGATGATCTTCCACAGGATGCTGTGTCCTACATCTGTGGGTCACCTAGCAGTTTACAGACCAGTCTGACAACTCTTTACCTCTGTGATTTTCATACTGTAAGTGAGGAGATTGTGTTTTTTTAAATAAATGGGTACACTGAGGCTCGGAGACATAGATTCTCTTGCCCTCTGTCACACAGGTGACAGGCATGTGAGTTTTACACTAGATCACAAGATGCCTGATTCCTACGCCAGTTCCTACAGGACAGGCCGTGGCCCTACAGGCATCCACTGCATATTCTCCCTCAAGTGAGAATATCAAAGAGCCATCACACTGTTAATAAAGACCTTTGTCTTCACACAGGGCCTGGGGTGTAGCTTAGTCATGGAGCACTGACCTAGCATGCACAAGGCTCTGGGTTCAAGCTACAGCACCACAAAAAACAAAACAACGACAAGCCTTAACACAAAGTCAGTTTTTACTGCAGCAAAAAATGACATCTGAGGTATTGAGGGTATAACTGTGGGTTAGAAAGTGCATCCCCCAGCTCCGTGCAGGCTGAGGCACTGTTTCTCTTGCTCACAAGGAACACGTGTGTGACCAGACCTGGGTCCTTGAACCTGCAAAAGGTTGTCCCAGCCCTCACCCTTGCAGGGACCTCTTCTCACACCCCACCTGCAGCCAGGCTTTGAGACTGCTGCCGGGCTCTTTCCACGGGGTGGAGGCGTTTTCTGTTTCCTGAACCTTCAGGAAGCAGCTCACTGTGGCTGGCAGATGCTCATGGCAGAGTTACTGTCGGATTTTCCCTGTAGTGACCTCTTCGCTCCAAGACCAGACAGTGCCAGAGAAGCGCAAGTCAGCGTGTCGTGGAGCGGCAAGTGGGAATTAGGTGCAGATGGTTTAAGTAGGTTGGCTTTCTTTCAGCGTTATTATTTTTGCTAAGCAAGTAAGGGAAATGCATTGGTTTGTGTGCAGGGTGGAGCCAGGCAAAGCTGGCTCAGAGTGTTCCCAGGAAGTCACCAGGAGCTGGCTGCACCCCTGTCTTGAGGCCAGTGTCTTCCCAGTGGGCTTTATTCTCAAGCAGCCCCACTTTTAAGTGGTGGCTTAACAAGTGGCTTAGCAGCTGGGCACGACAGAGTGTCTCGTTCCTGAGAGCTCCAATACAGTGTCAAGGACTGCCCACCCTGGAGCCAGCCAGTGGCCACCTGGTCCTAACACACATGGCCTGGGGGGTTCTGATTCCATTTCACAGATGAGAAAGTCCTGAGCAACTCTCTCCCAGTCTTACCCCCAGTAACAGTGAGGCAGAAGCCCAAGGCTCACCTAGTTCATCCTCCAGCCGCCTGTCACACGCTGCCACTGAGTTCTCGCACCTGCAGCTAGATGAGTAACCCTAGAGTGCAGAGAAATCTTTATTCACAGTCAGGGGTGGCCCTCGAGTCGGACTTCTCTTTTGTTTGTTTAATTTCTCGAAAACGTCTGCAGTCCGGGGCCTCTTCTCCCACGCCCCGCTGACCTCGGTGAGAATATGCATTGCTCTCTGCTGACCTTCCCTGCGGCCCTGCCACCTGGCAATTGTGTGTGGCTCCCGACAGATGCTCCACCCATGTGGGCCGAACAGACAGACGCCCAAGTGCCCGCTCAGCCCTTTGATGAGGCCGAAGTTTGAGAGCAGAGGTGCGTGCATCCTGCCCGCTCTCCTTTCTTCCGGGAACAGGGTGGATCACACCCCAATTCCGACAGAGGACCCCTCGCTTCACTCCTTGGGGCCGAATATGAAGGCATCATTGCACCCTGCTAGGGACTCCCCCCCATAAAAAGCTATTATCTCTCACGGTGGGACAGCAGGTCACATCCTCTCCACACAACGGGAGTTCAAAACCCTAGAACCAGTTTCCCTGTGCCTCTCCTGTATCTCCCTGCATTTTAAGTGTAACCAGTTCTCCTTTATGTTGTATTTTTTTTAAGGTCTTGAGAAATGCTACTTTAATTTTTAAAAACTTTCTAAGCAACTCTAGTCAACAAAACAGAGCTTTCTATGTAATTACAGTGCGAAGTCTTTGTGACAGTGGCTCAAACAGAACATCTGCCTGGGGCTAGTGAGCTTTCTAGAGGCCTAGACGAAGTGGCATCGGTGGCGCCCAGCGTCCCGCCCTGTAGCTCACTGTGCTGCTCTCCCCCTCCCCAGAGCCCAGGTCTGACTGCAGGACAGCAACAGCAATGGTGACAGCATGGTGGCCCCTGGCTTAGCAGAGAATCCTGCCCTACACAGAATCCCGCCCCTCCCTCCTCAGACAATGGTGGGAGCATCCCTGCTCTTATTGCCCCCTAGGGGGCTTCTAGAAGGACAGGCATCTTAGTGCCCAGTGAGTGCCTTGGGTATTGAAAGTACTTAGTGCCTCTCTGAAGGGAGGGATGAATCCCGGACCAGTATGGGTGGCCACACTCATTGAGTTACCAGGTAGAGTCCTGGGGCCTGCGTAGGCTTGTAGGCGTTTTAGAGGCAAGGCTATTTATTCTCTTGGGCACTGGATGATGTTGGAAGATGGGTACTCCCACCCCTCTTCCCCCCAGCTCTGTGGCTTGGACCAAGTCCCTTTCTCTCTGGGCTAATGAAGGGATGAGATGAGTGGCCCCTGAGGGTCTGGTCTCCTATTCTAGGTCTTCCCTGGTTGTTACTGCTCCAGCTGGGAAAAGGAAGCTGACTTCGGAAATGAAGAGATTCTGGGTTTCTGCTTGTGTTGAATTGGCCCCTGCTAGGCTCCCAGAGGGTGTGTGGACCCCATGGGGATCAGTTCATACCCACAAAATCCACTCGGCCAGTTTTCCTACCACTGCCTCCTGGTGGAAGCCTCTTTTGCATCTCAATGACTAAGTGACTCTGGGGCTTGTATCAGTTTCCTATTGCTGTCCTAACAAATGACCACAAGCTTAGTAGCTTATAACAACAAAAATTTACTCTCTTACAATTCTGGAAATCAGAAGTTCCAAATCAGTCTTAAAGCCAAGGTATGAGCAGGATAAGTGTGGGGTTTTTTTCCAGAGCCTCCAGAGGGGACTCTGTTCCCTTGCTTTTTCTCTTTTCAGGAGGCCACCTATGTTTCCTTGCTCCCAGCTAGTTCTTCCACCTTCAAAGCCAGCAGCAACACATCTGCTCTCCCCTCTGATCTCTGCTTCCATCCTTGTGTCTTCTCATTCCGGATCCAATCCCCTCCCTGAACCTCACAGGGGCCCTTGTGATTACCCAGGGATACATGGATAATTTCAGGATAATCCCCCATCTCAATCTAATGCCTCAACTTAATGACAGCTACAAAGTCCTCTCATCATGCAAAGTAACGCTTACAGGCTCTTTGGCTCAGAACATGGATGTCTTGGCTGGACCATCATCCAGTCATCTGTGCAATTTCAAAAACTAGACTTAGGGAGGGGGGCAGACTGGAATGCCGTGTTAGAAGGGGCCATTGTACTGGTGCCCTCGGCGGGCAACTGTGTATCTGCTTGTGTGTTTAGTTACACAGCAGCAAAATCCATTCGTTCTCTCGGTGTATGTAGGGGCTCCTTTCTGAGCTGTGAGAGGGCCTTTGTCCTCCATAGATATGTGAACCCACACAAAAGCTGTCACATCACCTTGAATTCCAAGGTTATGACAAGCCACAACCCGACTGTTAGCTTCCGTCTTCCTTCTCTTCACAGCAGTTACTGAGCATTCCACCAAGGGCAAGGCAGGGTGCTGGGAAGATGCGGGGCCCCCGGACACAGTCCCTTCTTCTGTGGAACTTGAATTTCCACACAGTTGGGAAAGGGTAACAACGTCATTTTTGTCTGGCTCCGAAATGTGTTTTGTACTTATATTTGAGTGTGGGTGTGCCTGGTGTTCTGGGAACTCGCTTCAAACAAAACAGGAAAACAGCCCAGGGAGATGTACTGTGTGATCTCTACATGCATCTAAATTTTAGGTCATTAACTCTTGCAGACTAGGAGTTTGAGATTTTTTTTTCTTTTTGTACCGGGGATCAAACTCGGATCCTTGCACTTGCGAAGCAGGCGTTGAAACCACTGAGCTAAATCCCCGGCCCCGAGTTTTAGATTTTTAAAAACAAGATGAAGTGCTTTTCCTCATTATCTAAGATTTGGGTTCAAGAGAGGTATCGAGCTCTGAAGATTTATGTGAAATTCACTTCTTATGGCTGAACAAAGTTGGACACCAGAAGAACTTGCTAGATGAACTGGGCATGGTGGCAGACATCTGTAATTCCAGGACTCTGAGAAGCTAAGGCAAGAGGGTTTGCAAGTTTGAGTCCAGCCTGGGCAACTTAGTGATTTGGTGAGGCCCTGTCTCAAAATAAACCATAAAAAAGGCCTGGGGATGTAGCTCAGTGAGAAGGCCTGGGTTTTAATCCCAGTACCGTGAAAGACCCCTCCACCCCCAAAAGAAGAGCCTTGTAGGCAAATTAGAGGGACACAAGAGAATATGGTTAGTGCTCATACTTCCCACTGGCTCCGAATGGGTAAGTTCTGTAACTGGCTGCGCTCTGCAACGCACTTGTTTCCCACGACTGACCTGCAAATACCTAGAGTGCTTGGCTTCAGACCCCCTCAGAGGCAAAGGGAATCTCCAGCTCCCTGCAGCCCAGAATGCAAGTTTAGAAAATCCAGCTGACTTCTCTGGGAAAAACACAACCAACCTTGTCTTGCTCTGGTCATGGAAACCAAATTACCACCTCATTATCGCCTCGTTAGGAAGGACAGCCTGTGTGGTGCAAAAACCCGGGAGGAAGGGCTGGCCCTGTGAGGCCAGGGTTTTGAGTTAAGCTTAATTGCTCTTCTAAAACTCAGCTACTTGATACTACTATACAAGTCAAAATCTATCATCGGTGCGACCATCCTCCTCTTCCTCCTGTATTCTTGTCTGCCTAGACAGCTTTCTCCGGTGCTGTCGCCTTGATTTGTGGTCACACTGACATCTCCACAGCTTGTCTACACCCAGACAACACACCTCCCCTACCTCCACTGGAGGAGATAAGGTCTGACCACCTTTAACCTGGCTCTCTTCTCCCCCAGTGAGTTAAAACGCAGTCCGCCTGTTCCGCCCAGCAAGCTCCGCAGGGCTGCGAGCCAGGTGTCTCTGTAATAACTTACAACTAGTTTTCAATTTTTTCGCAGGAATGGGAAAGAGTAGTGAAGTCATTTTTGTCTGGCTCCGAAATGTGTTTTGTACTTGCATCTTAGTGTGGGTGTGCCTGGTGTTCTGGGAACTCACTTCAAACAAAGCAGGGAAACAGCCCAGGGAGACGTACTCCTACAAGGGCTGGGAAGCTGCCTGGCACTTCTCACTAAGCAGTCACCTGATCCCTCTGAGCTGCAGGTCTCTGCCTTGCAAAACAGGTGAAAATGACCTGCCCTATGGGATCACTGGGGAGATCGAAAGAGACAACAGGGCGCTCACAGCGTCTGAGAGCAGTCTCTCTGCTCCCCTTCCTCCCTCTACCACTGCTCCTCTTCCGATGCAAGCGGGCCGAAGCTCTCCTTCCTGAGTGTTCTCAAAGCGGGCCAAGTGTGACATGCAGGTCTCCAAAGTGAGAGGTGTGGCATGCTAGCCTCTTTCCACAGCTCCTTGTTTGTCTTCCCCGGGCCTACGCCCAGCTTCTGTTTGGCTTCACTGTTGCTGCACTTTTATTGCAGTGCGTGGGACAGTGGAGAGGAAAGGGTCCCAGCCGTGGATTCCCACTGCCACCCCCTTTATGAGCGGGCTGATTGTACACCCCGGATTGTCCATGGTGACCCCGAGTTCAGACTTCACAGTCCTGAACTTCACGTTCAAATGTCCTGCAGCTCCAGTTCACCAGCATCTCACATCTGTTTCCTGATTTCACCCCCTTCCCACAAGGGAGCCGAAGACCCCTGGAATACGGTCTTACTCGAGAACCTTGGCTGTGGTAACCACAGAGCCCAGACTCTGGGAAAGCCCGCCCACTTCCAGAAAACTCTGTCGCCAACCAACGAAGGCCACGTGGGCGCCCTCGTCAGAGAGAAGCTGCCCCTCGCCGTCTCCCACTGAGATCTGTGAGAGCGGACCACTGCCTGCTGCTACCTCAAATTCAGATTTTTTTCACTTGTGACTTATGGGTTTATTCTTTATACTAGTTGTGTTTAAGAAGTGGGCTGTTATTCTTGCACGTGAAATGACCACGGGATGAATATGCTTGGAGTAAATATTTATATAATTTATATATTTATATAAATATACAATTTATTCCACGTGCGATTTTGAAGCTTGCTTTTTTTTCTCTTGACATTGAAGCCTATGGATTTTCTCCTGTCAATAATGCAAATTTTGGGGATTTTTTTTCTCTGTAACCGAATTCTGTGACCTTAGCAAATTCAAGATAGTGTTTAGCCGGGTATGGTGGCATACACCTGTAGTTCCAGCACTTGGGAGGCTGAGGCAGGAGGAACATGATGAGTTCAAGGCCAGCTGGGACTATCAACAAGCAAACAAACAAACAATAAACTAAAACCAGCATGACAACAAAAGATAGTTTATCATTGGCAATGCTGGGGAAGGGGTGGGGCGGGTAGAGTACCATGGTGGGGACATTTAGCACAGTGGAATGTTTTCTATCTTAGGCTTGGTGCTGGGTACACATTTTGAATTTATTTAATGTTACACATTAAAGTAGAAATTTAAACACGAATATTGGTCACCTGATGCTTCATTGTGTAGCTAAGTCATGCTTTACTCAGATCCAGCCCCATGTCTCCATTCATGGACTTTTCAACTTTGTACTCTTACGTAAGCAGTTAGTGTTGAACATCTTCAGGTATCGAGTTTGTCTTAGGAGAGAGCTATAGAATTGACTTATTCGGTCAAAGTGCAGGCCTGCAATGCGTGCACATCACCAGGCCACCTCTCAAAGCTTTGTTGTTCAGACTCCCGCTGGCCTAGTGTCTCTGCCACTTGATCTCTCCAACACTGATCGCAGTTATTTTTTTATATCGGTTATTTTACTAGGCAAACATTTGTTTGTAACAATTTTAATTTATGTTTCTAATTACTGAAGAGATCAAACTGTGTCATATCGTTTTTCTAGTGCAGTTTTGGTTTGTTCTTTACCTTGTGAGCCCCCCTGTTCGTAGGACCTACTCGGGAGGGTCTCGTATATGTGGGAGGGGACACAGGTAAGCACAAGCAGTCGTGTTCCCTCCCTGAGAACCAGCCGTGCATCTCGGTGTCTTGTCTTCCTGCAGTGCCGCCAAACTCCTGGACAAGACCCTGTTCTCAGTCTGTAACCCGAACCCTCTGCTCCCTTCGCCTGCCAGTCTCCAGCTGGCCCAACTGCAGGCTCAGCTCACCCTCCACCGGCTGAAGTTGGCACAGACAGCTGTCACCAGCAACACTGCAGCCGCCACTGTCCTGAACCAAGTCCTCTCCAAAGTGGCCATGTCTCAGCCTCTCTTCAACCAGCTGAGACATCCGGCTGTGCTCGGCACCCCCCATGGTCCTGCTGCAGTGCCCCAGCATCCTGTGACCATGGCCAGTGCCCGGTTCCCCTCGAATGCAACGGCCTTCTCACCCCCCAGCCAAACACGAGGCCCAGGACCCTCTGTGAGCCTTCCCAGCCAGCCTCCCAGCGCCATAGTGGTGCATCCTTTCGGTGGGGTGATGTCCCAGACCCCAGCCCAACCAGCAGTCATCCTGGGCATTGGCAAGGCTGGGCCTGGTGCGGCTACCACAGGGTTCTATGAGTGCAGCCAAACCAACCCGGGCCAGGCATCTGGCTCTGAAGCAGATGGTCAGCCTGGCTTCCTGCCAGCCTCGGGCTCCACCTCGGGCAGCGTGACCTATGAAGGGCACTTCAGCCACACTGGGCAAGATGGCCAGGCTGCCTTTTCCAAAGACTTCTACAGCCCCAGTGCCCAAGGGTCAAATGTGGTGGCAGGATTTCCAGCTGAGCAGGCGGGGGCCATGAAAAGTGAGATGGGGCCGCTGCTGCAGGGCACAAACAGCCAGTGGGAGAGCCCCGCTGGGTTCTCTGGCCAAGGCAAGGCTGATCTCGCAGCAGCTCCCAACCTGTGGCCTCCACCCCCCGGCCAGCACTACGAACTGTACAACCCCGAGGAGCCCACCGCAGACAGGACCCCCCCTTCCTTCGGGGCTCGGCTCAACAACAGCAAGCAGGGTTTTGGCAGTGCCCGGCGGGCCAAGGAGGAGAAGGCAATGCGCTGTCTGCGGCCCCTGCAGCCTCGAGAGTTGGACGATTTCCGTGGCGTGACACCCGTCCGCTTGCCGCACGTCTGTAGCATGTGTGACAAGGAGGTGTTTGACTTGAAGGTGAGTTGTCCAGGATGCACCGGGAGCCTCACGGGAAAGCTCAGGGCTCATGGTGGAGAAACGGAGTATTTAGTGGTTGGGAAACAGAGCTTTGCCATCGGTCCCCTTGATTAAAGTCACAGACCTTGCAACCCAGGGGCATTTCAGAAATGGGTTATGGCCAGTTCCTTGCTTTAAGGCCAGTACGAGATTCCTTCCCCTGTTTACAGACGGGAGAGCTGGGGCTGAGGGGCAGGGCTGGAGTAACCCCTAGTGCGCTGCAGAGAAGGGGCCGGGATCTGGGTTCCCACCTCCTGGGTCCCTGCCTTTCCCGATGTGGTCACTACTGTTCCTTGAGTACATGTGGTGTACTGAGTTTGAAAGGAAGAAAAGGGTGGAATTCGGAATCAGAGGCAAGAGACCAATTTGTGGGTGAGACCTAGGTGGATTGTTCTAGAGGCCCTCGGCTGCTACATCTGCGGTGTGGACAGGGAGACTCAGCACCTCCACAGGGCAGTGAGATTCTTCAGACAGCTGTAAACAAAAGTCCATGTTAGCATAATCTCCCCCAAAAGACCGGATTCCTGACACAGTAAAGTATTCCCAAGCAATAATTGAATAGCTGTTATTTTAACCACTTTCTGTGTGCCAGCCATGACTCTAGGAAGTAGTTGCCGTGCTGCTATTGTCTTCATTTCACAGAGGAGAAAACTGAGGGTCCAAGTAATGAAATTACTTGCCTTGAGTCTTCTGCCTAGGCAGTGCAGAGCGGAGATTCAAATATGGGATTCAAATGTGGGGCGTAGCTCAGTGATAGAGCTTGCCTGGCATTCATGAGGCCCTGTCAGCATCTCCCAACTGGACAGAAACATGGGGGTGTCTGCGGGACAGAACAGGCAGGGGCGGTCTGGGGTCCACCAAGAGGAGGAGTGGAGTCCGACTTTGCCCCTGGGCTGCTCTGAGATGGCCACTGGAGGTGAGGGTGAGGATGGTGGGGTGAGAGCGGATCACCCTGGAGGGCGGATCATCTGGGAGCAGGGAGCAGGCGGGAGGGGCCCCAGGAGTCTAGTGCTCCTGTGTCCTCCGCCTCCCCGTGGATTCAGTTCAGCTCTGGTCATCTTTTCCTTCCTTTGCCCTAGGACTGGGAGCTGCACGTGAAAGGGAAGCTGCACGCTCAGAAGTGCTTGGTCTTCTCTGAAAAGTAAGTGCTGTGCACCCATGCAGGTCCACGCATGCGCTCAGTAAGCATTCACTGGGGGCCAGTGGTGCGCCGTGCTCTGAGCTGGGTTTGGGAACTGTAGGGAACCGTAGAGAATGAACGGGCAAAGTCCCTGTCCTCCAGGAGCTTACACGTAACATACGAGAGACGGATCGCACATGGAACAGCAAATAGTAACATTCCGGGTGGTCACTGTGAGCAGAGCAATGCTGGGGCGGGGTGGGGAGCGTGTGAGTGCGTGTGTGTGTTCACACGTGCATCCCTGCACCTGGGGCTGCTCCTTGCCTTTTAAATAGGGCAGCAGAGAGAGACCTCGCTGAGGGCGCCTCAGGATGGGGTGGGAGGAGCCCATGGCTTCTGGGAAGCCTTCCGGGCAGATGGGACAGCAGGATTGAAGGCCCAGTGATTGGTGTGGACTTGGGGTGCCAGGCAGCCTCCAGTGTGACCGGGGCGGAAAGACAGGGCAAGGAGCCAGGGAAGCCCCGGGCCAGGCCCAGAGCCCTTGGCTGTTGGAAGACTTCCAGGGTTGCTTTGAGCGCGACTGGAGCTGCTAGAGGGCCGAGCAGAGGAGCACTGAGCGCAGGCTGTGCTGACCAGGATCCCAGCTTCAGCTGGGGGCACGGGCAGAACCCACAGCCTAGTAAGGAAGTGGAGAAGAGATTGTCTGGCCCAGGGATACAGAACACACAGCTGCGGCTCAATGTTTTTTGTTTTGTTTTTTTGGTGCCGGGGATGGAACTCGGGTCCTTGCGCTTACGCAGCAGGCGGCGAAACCACTGAGCTAAATCCCCGGCCCATAGATCATGATTTTGTTTTTAAATCTTTTTTTTCGGTGGGGTACTGGGGATCAAACTCAGGTCCTTGTGCTTGCAAGGCAAGCAGCGGAACCACTGAGCTAAACCTCCGGCCCAACGGCTCAATGTTTTGAGATGTGTGCATTCAAAATGTTGCCTCCCCTTGTTATTCATAGCAGTCCACAGGAAGCAACCAACATGCCCACAGGCAGAGGAATGGATAAACATATGGTGGAATATTACTCAGCCTTGAAAAGGAAAGGAATTCTGATACATAGTACAACATGCTTGAATCCCAAGGATGTTGCATTAAATGAAATAAGCCAATCACAAAAGGACAAGTGCTGTACATTTACCATTTTTATGAGGTGTTTAGAGAGGACAGAGAGAAACAGAAAGTATGGAAAGTGCTTGTCAGGCTGTGCAAGGTTGACCGCAGAGTCATGTTTAACAGGGACAGAGTTTCAGTTTTGCAAGATGCAGAGTTGTGGAGAGGGAGCTGCCAATGGCAACACGACAGTGTGAATGTGCCTCATGCCACTCAACTGTACACCCAAAAATGGATAAGATGGTGAATTTTATGTTACGCATGTTTTACCACAATTTTACAAATAATTTTTACAAAGTCCTCTTTGTTTGGCTTCCTCTTATTTTTCTCACCGTGTTAAAATCCACACAAGAATCAGCATTTTAACCATCTTAAAGCTCAGGGTTCAGCAGCGTGTAGCACGTTCCTGAAGTGGTGCACATGCGCCCCCAGCCCCTTCCTCGTGCTCAGCCCCTTTGAGCGGCCCCTGGAAGCCCCCTCTGCTCTGTCTCCCTGGATTCGCCTCTATGGAATCATGTATTACACGGCCTTCCGTGGCTGGCTTTTAAAACTTAGCGTAGTATTTTGCAGGCTCATTCCGCTCGTGTCACATACAGCCCTCATCCTCCGCTGAGCGGGGCTAACATATTTCTCTTGTCCATTCATTGTTTGAGGGGCGTTTGGGTTGCTTCTGCCACGGCCATCGTGAGTGGCGCTGCTATCAGCAGTCAAATGCAGGTTTTGTCTGCCCATCTGTTTTCGCCTGTCTGGGTCCATGCCCGGGACGGGATTTCTGAGTTGCGTGGTGATTTCTCATTGAACTTAGGATCTGGTCCCTCTTCTCACCCTGTCCAGTGCCGGCATCCGGTGTGTGCTCTCTTCGGCAGACGGGACTCTGTGCGCCTCCCCCAACAACGCAGCTGTTTATAACCCTGCTGGGAGCGAAGGTAAGATTGGGGCTTGTGGCAGAAATCAGCCGCCCGCAGGCTCATCGCATCCTGCCTCGAAGACCCGGATTCTCCGAAGCGCCCTTCCTGTGCATGCACGGAGCAGACAGAGCCCCAGGCCCCGCCCGAGCTGGGCCTCCGCCTGTGCTCCCTGCATGCCTTAGACACGCGGCTTTGCTGGTTCGACTTTCCCAGAGGTGGAATCTCACCTGTCACTACTGAATTTGTTAGAAGTTGTCTGCTCTTTCCCATGCATGTCCTCGTCATGACTTTTGAAGGTCACGTTCATCATTGGGTCCTCACCTGGCTGTGTCATTTGTGATTCAGATTATGCCTCGGATCTCGGGACGTCCTTTGCGGCCAATCCAGCCAGGTCCTTTGCTCCGTCGAATCCTGCATTTCCGTCAGCTGCCTCGGGGACGAGTGTGAGTAGAGGAGCATTTTCTCCACTGTCTGCGGCACCTCCTGTGTCTTGGCTGGGGTGCAGTCGTGCACGCGTGGCTTTGTGGCCATCAGGAGAGTGACCCCATAGAGGCCAAAGCGGACATCGCCTTGACCTCAAAGGCACTCACCCGCTTCCCAGCGTTTAACTTCGGTATAGACGGAAAAGCTTGAGCTTTTATTTTTCCAGCTGATTTTTGATGTTTCGTGGAGTAGCCCCCTTCCCACGAGAGGGTAATCCCGCCACTGGATGCAGAGGGCCAAAGTGTGTTTGACAGGGCCACACACTCACCGCATCTGCTGGCGCCCTGGGAAGCAGGCGGCTGCAGGAATACTTTTTGTTTTCTGTCTTTAGCTTTGTTCTTCTCTAGAAATGACACGCACTTCAGTCCCCCAAAGTCCTGAAGCTTTGTTTCCTTTTCCCACCGGTTGTGACAACTCCTTTGCTGTAGTTTCAAATGTTTTCCTGCTTCCCAGCCGCCTTGGGCACAGGGGCGCCGGTGGGAGGTGACAGGGCCAAGCCTGCTGTGCGAGGGAACAACGCCGCGTGGGGCTGGACTCTGAGCGGGCGCCTGCGGGGTGTCTCGGCCTGGACCTGGTTTTGATTTGCGCCGTTTGTAGCTGCAGCCTCTTTCTCTCTCCTCTCTCCTCAGCATGCATCGTGTGTTGCTCTTCAAAGCGAGCCTCCCTACGCTGCCCCTCCACATGTCTGGGGCTCCTCTGGAAACCTCGGAGAAGTGACCTGGGGAGGGAGTGGAGCGCCCCGAGTCCACCTCTTGCCTGTTTATTTGTAGTGCAGAGCGGGAGAAGTGCTTGAGAGAGGGTGGGGTAGGAGAGACCCTGTCCCGTCAGCCCTGGGCTCTGTCCCAGGCCACATCCTCACTCTCACAGACCATAGAGCCAGAGGACGAATTCCTGAGGACTTGCAGGCCAGGGACCTAGAGTCCAGCCCTAGTTTGAGAGCCCCGGCTGGGTGGCCTCGAGCAGGCCACTCTGCTTCTCGGGGGCTCTGTTCCTTGAATAGGGATAACTCCCCAGCTAGTGACTTTAGGGGTGAAATAAGTAAGTGTTCACCTGGTTTGTGTAATTTATCTTCCTGATCCTGCCTCAAGCCTTGCAAAATCAGATGTGGGCTTCGGCAGTTCTGAATCAGGGGCCAGCGCCGAAGGCTGGGTTTGAGGCTCAGTAGGGACCACAGACCGGTCCTGCCCTTGTGCCGATCAGATGCAGCTTTGCGAACTGTTCCATACGTAAGAAGTGACAGCAGCGGTTCCTGAGCAATGGGTCTTTCCGAGCCCTTTTAGCTCTGAAGGGCGTGGGGACAGTGTCACTGCCAAGGCTGACGCTGCCAGCTGTGCGACTCTGGCTTAGCCTCAGCCTGAGACTAAGTTTCCCTTGCACCAATCTGTCTGGCAGTACCTGGAGTCGTGTCTGTTCCCCTTAGGTGTTTTCAGCTTCTCATGAAAGCACTTTGAATTAAGCACATGCCAGGCAAGCACGAGCAATTTGATGATCCGTGTTGATGATGATTTGTGATAATTGATGTCAATACTCAAAAGCTCTGAGCACAACTTCATCCTTCTTGCCTACAGGTGGGAAGTTTATATAAAATATTGTTGTAAAACATTCTGCTTGCTGCACAGAGCCCAGACATTATAGAAAGATAATAACAACAGTAGCTAACATTTCTAGGATGCTTGATATGTTCTCAGCATTTTGTATCATGTTAGTGCATTTAATCCTCCAGACCACCTCATGATGTGGACACTGCTATTATCCTTGTTGTACAGTGGGAAACTGAAGCACAGAGAAACTTAATACCTTGCCTAGGATCATGGGGCTGAAGGGAGCGGGCTTGCCCCATGCAGCCTGCCTCTGGAAGCCCCCCTTTCCCCACTGAGCCCCTCTGAGGATCTCAGGATCCCCTTTGCTTTTACACCCCTCAGCAAGCCCCTCTCCCTCTGCCCACTTGCTCCCACAAGCTGCCGCGGAGGATCTGAGGCTACCTGGGGGTGGCAGGGATTTCCTTGGCCTTGGCCAGCCATGGAGCATGCTGAGGAGTCCAGTCACGTGGGGGTCCTTGTTCTTCTGGGTGGTGACACCATCTGCTAGGATGAACTCAGTGACTGGCAGCATTTTCTAGGCTCCATGGAAGGACTGGATTCATCAGTTTGCACTCTATGACATGTTGCTGGTTACGTGGGCCTTCTTCAGATGCCTGGGAGACAAGGACAAAGCCTGCCCCAGCCAAATCCTGCACTACAAGTGGCTCGATGTTCATTCTCATCCTTTTGTCAGATTCTGGTGCCCTGTTGGACATTTCTGGCTAATGGAATTGAAGACAGGTACAGTACAGGTCCTCGCGCTTGCGTAGCAGGCAACGAAACCACTGAGCTAAATCCCCGGCCCCAGTACATTGCTCTTTTGAAAAACAAAAATATCAACAGGTGAAGACAGGCTGGGAGATGAAGAGCTGGTTACTCCACTGCTGCCAAAAAACCACTTTTCAAGGCTTCTTTAAGGAGCAGGAGAGGCGGTCAAAGATTTGACTTTCTTCTCTGCCTGCAAAGGCTAATCTCCCAAGATAAGCAGACCCAGCAAAGGATGACTATGACTACCGGCTAACAAAGGACGCCTTGCTGGCTCCAACAAGGACCTGTGAGCTTCTTTTACATAATATTTTTCTTGCTTACAAGCTCTATGCTTATTGTGAAAATTTGAACAGAAAAGAAATCCTTAATGAAGAGAGCGAAACTCCCACTCAGAGATCCCTCGAGGGCTCAGTCTCCTTTTCTTCCACAAGTATCTTCTAGTCTTTTGCCAGCGCCTTTTCTGCCTGATTCCATTCAAGTCCATCTTTTCAGAGACGTCTTGTTGAGTAAAACCAGGCACCGTGAGGTCACTGTTGTTAGTGGAGCAAAGCGCCGTGCTGCTCCCGAGGCCCCTTGTGTTTAAGCAGAAGAACAAACTGGCACGGGGCTTGGGGATTAAGACCACAAAACGTATCCCACCTCCCATAAAATCTGAGATGCCACAGAAACCATCTGCCACCACCGAGGAGCTCCTGTGGGAACAGCTGGGCTGAATTTAGACTTACCTCCTCCCTGCTGGAGCTGAGCCTTTCCTCTCCCGAGTTTGCTTGTGACAGAGATGGGACATCGCTGTGGCATGATGGTTGTGTGCTGCGTTTGCTGGTGGCAGGGGATTTGTTCCTGTCCCCAGCCCCTCCCCCTTCCCCCCAAAGCCCCCAGAGATGAGTGTCCCCTTTCGCTCAAGCTGCTGCCATTTGACTGAGCTGAGGATCCCTCTCCTTGGCCACCTTAGTTGTCATAAACAAAGCAGTCAGTTTTCTGGAAGGGCCACAGGGCCTTCTCAGGCTGAAAATAGTCTTCTTGTGGCTGCCCAAGATGTGCTTTGCCTGTGACTATCACCACAAAATGGTCTTGTAGCTTTCACTGCCACCCTGGAGTTCATTCCGTGCTGCTGCCCCGGATGAAGCTTTCTGAACTGGGAAGTATGTATCTCTACTATGACTGCTTTCTCACCAGCGCCTGGCACACTAGGGACTCATGTAAATAAGGAAACTGAGGCTCAGGAAGATATAAATGTCGGTGGAAGGTCAGGGCTTTGAGCTCAGATGCTGGCTGTTTCTAGAACATCTGTGTATCTAGCCGGCCTTTCCGAGGCCTGGGCCCAGTGCACTGTGACCCCAACTGAACATGAGGCATGGTGTTTGGTCTGCTACCTGCCCTTCCCCATGCCACCACTGCAGCTCTGTCACTGCTCTGGTCCTGTCAGCAGGGGCCACCTTGTGCATTTGCAAAGAGAGGGAGACAGGAAAGCTGAACAGACTTTATTTTCTGAGTTTTTTCCTTATATAAAGCTTTATTTTTTTTTCTTGTAAAAGTAAAACAAACACGATGTAAAAACTTCTAACATTTAAAAATAGAAAATCCTACTTTATTAAAAAGAACACAGAAGATAAACATCTTTTGGTATATCTCCAGCTAGTGTATATGTAAACATTTAATGAATTAAAAGTACGTTTTTGCAAAAATCAGATGCCATATATTACGTACCTTGTTATTTTTTACTTAAGTTTTCCATACGTTTTAATTGATCTCTAGACACCTTCCCACATCAGAACATAAAGCCCTATTTTACTTTGTAGCGTCATTTGTTGTGTATTTACTATGATTAATGAAGTCTGACTGATTCATTTTTTATTAAGACCTGAGTTTTAATTGCCAATCTGCCACCATTTAATTTACTGTAGATTAAGTAGCTCCTCATCTTCTCCCAGGCTTCAGTGCCTTTGTATACCATGATGGGTGTGGACCAGAAGACCTGAGTTTTAACATTTTATGACAAAACTTTACAGAGACAAATTGCTAAGCATGTGAACTGCCCAAGATCCACAAGCAAGTCTGGTACCAGTAAAAGCGGATTTACTTTAAGTCAAAACTCTATAAAATATTTGAAAATGATTGAGCCAAGGTCCATAGCTGTGGAATGCATACCCATTTGCTGTCTGCATACTCTGTGCAGAATGATCATCATAAGGAATAGATGTCTGTCTGCCCGGATCTGCCCAGATCTGCCCTGGGAGTGTGTAGCACACAGCCAGAGCCCCAGACTCTGTGCTGGATGAGATTAGGTCACCCAGAGACATCAGGCTGGAGCATGGAAATCATTTCCTGGAGCTCAGATCTGTACTCTTAGCTGTAGGAATCGTGTTGAGAGACTTCTCTCTCCCTCCAGGCCAACTACCCTGAGCCACATCCTCGCTGTGACTCTGAGTTATTAGAACTGGGTTTCTTCTTTGAACTCATGCGCAAAGCCTGTCCAAACCTGCAGCCAAGGGTGCTGAAAGGTCTCAGAATCTTCACCTACAAGTCTGTTTGTTCCCTTTACGATTCCACGCAGCTATAAAAGACTTGTGAGTAAGTTGAGAGGTCTGGGACCCAGCCATGTGAACTAGGAGAAGCAACACCTGGTTTGAAACCAGGAGCCGTAATATGTGAAAAGGCACAGCTGGGCCTCTGGTCCCATGTGAGGGCGTTCAGGTGAGTGCTGGCCCACAGACAGGGAGCAGCCTCCAGCCTCCACAGCTGGCGCTGGTAAATGAGGTGCTCATGGCTTGGAGCTGATCTTCAGCACTGTAAAGATGAGATCGCCACCAACACAAACAAGTATGCCTGAAAAGTGAGCATGCGAAGGAACAGATGCACGGCTAACTGACCACATAGAAATGGAGGCAGATGGTACGCTCCATGGACAGGGGTGGGGAAGACATGGGCTTCCTGTTTATGCCGAGTGCAGTTTGGGAAAGTTCTCATTACCCTGTATCTTTGGTTTAGCTTGTCAAGGCTTCTAGCAGAAGTGGAATTGTAGAACTTAGAGCTGCCTGAGTATACATCTAGGAAGGACTTTAGATATATAGGTCACCTCCCTCATTCCAGACATGGGGAAGCTAAGACCCGCAAAGGGAAACTAGTTGAGCCAAATGTGGTGGCACACAGCTATAATCCCTGCACTCAGGAGTTGTGGCAGGGGGATTCCCACAAGTTCAGGGAGAAGCTGTCTCAAAAATCAAGGAAGGAAGGAAGGAAGGAAGGGAGGGACAGGAACAAAAAGGAAAGGAAAACAAAAGAAAGGAAAAAATTTGTTACGCACCTAAATTAGTGGCTGGATTGGGACTGGAACCCAGATCCTCTGTTTTCCATTCTTTTCACTGCACCAATAAGCCCCAAGCTTTTTAAAGCTTAAATTCCCTCTTGTTATTTACTCCTACCTCCAAGCAGCCATTATCCTGTATTCCACGTTTGGAAGATACTTTGTTTGCCAAAGTACTTATATTAATGAGTAATTAACCAGTTACCCAATTTTACTAACCAAAGACATACAAAGCAGTCAGAGCTTCTGATCAGCCTAATATCTAAGTAGTGTTAAAAAGAAAAAAATTTAGATGAGTTCAATTTAACAGGGTTTAACTGAACAAAGAATGATTTGTAAGTTGGGCAGTCCCTGAAGCAGGACAGGTTCACAGAGCTGTGCTCCATTTCTTGGGCGGGGAGCTTTCATCACCAGGAAATGGAAGGGCGGTTCAGAGAGGGCTGGATTGGTCATAGTTTAATGTTTGCCTCATGTAGACCTGGTCTGATCAGGTAGCTGTCAGTGATCAAAGGTCAGCTGCTGTGATTGGCTGAGACTCAGCTTTTTATTACAAAGGCATACTTCTAAATTAGGCCTTGACTTAGGTGTTACATAAGGACTCAAGGGATGGGGGCATCCTCAGGCCAAGTTTAGTTTAATTAGACACCAGGTTACCATACCTACAGATATCACCTCAGCTTGTTGAAAGTCAAAAATATTGTTTGCCTCCTCCTATCCCCTGTAAACCCCTATCTTTGGTTTAGCTTTCTGCAGTTTCAGTTACCCAAGGTCAACCAAGGTCTGAAAATCTTACATGGAAAATTCCAGAAATAAACATTTCATAAGTTTAAAATAACTTTTGCTATAGTGTGTTGTTATAAGTGCTCTATTTTATGATTAGTAATCGTTAATCTCTTACTGTGCCTAATTGATAAATTAAACTTTACCATAGGTATATATGAGTAGAAAAAAAGTTAGAATATATAGGGTTTGGTACTATCGGTGGTTTCAGGTATCCACTGAGGGTCTTGGAACATACTTGCCACAAATAAGGGAGCTGACTGGATTATTAACTTCAGAGACCCTTTAGGGCTTCTTAGAGGACCCAGGCTGGGAGTTACTATGCAGCATAATGCTGCCTTCTCAAGATCCCTCAGAGCTGTCAGTGCCCCCTCCCCGCCCCCCATCCCCGGGAACCAGTGTTTCTTCAGAGTTGGCTTGGAGGGTCCTCTCTCACCCTCCCCTGCCTTCCCTCTTCTTCCTCATTTAGCTCTCCCATATGCCACAGGGCAAACCGTAGCCTTGTTTGTATTGTTTGAAGACTAGACTGATAACAACCTACTATTCTATGCCTTCTATAAATCAAACATGATTTTCAACCTAAATTGAATTGAACAACAAAAGGATATTTAAGATCAATGACATAAAGAAATTTAGACCAGATTTTTAAAAATAAAATATTGACAAAAGAATTTAGCACATAAAAAATTTTCTCTTTCTAACTGGATAGGGCTTACCACCTGCCCTTCAGCCAGATGCAATGCAAAGCGAACCATTAACACAGTGATTCTCAAGATTTGTGGTTCTCAAGGTTTTCACTTCATGGCTCATTTAGAAAGTGATAAACTGAAGCCTGCTGCTCCTGGTCCCTAGGGGTACTTGGCCTTTAACCTGAGGGAGCCAACATGTCGGTATACCTAAAACCCATCTGCAGTTCACCAGTGGAGAAGGTCCAGATTAATATAATTAACTAGAAAAATACAAAAAAACCCTCATGATTATCTTAATAAGTAGTAAGGGAGGGCCGGGATTTAGCTCAGTGGTGCTGCCACCTGCCTTGCAAGCACAAGGTCCCAAGTTTGATCCCCAGTACAAAAAACAAAAACAAAAAATAAGTAGCAAGGGAATCAATAAAAGTGAATTCTTGTTTCTGTCTAGAATCTTGAGGGAGTGGTACTCGGGAATGTACCAAATGTGATCAAAATACACAGTAAGTGTTTACATTTTAAAGTATATTACAGTAAAAGTCATATTTCCATTGATTCCCCTCAAAATACTTTCCCTCACTTCAAACACACTTATCATTCTTGCCACTTTCTGAAGCAGTTCTGGACGTCCTTTTTGGTGTCTCTATGAAGTATGATTAAAAAAAAATACAGGGAATGCGACTGCTGAGCCCCATCCAGCAGAAAGGCAGGCTCAGAAAAACATCGCAGTGCATCCTCATCCACCTTATTCCCTGCATCTGGCACCATGGTATTTCTAGCTCGTCCCTAAAGTCGAAATGACCACGAAAGGTAAATATTTTGAATTAGTTCAGAACGTGAAGGCAGCCACGATAGTAAAACTAAAGACATGAAAGAAGCCTTCCAGAACTGGTTCAGAAACTGGCAGGAATGGTGGGCTAAATGTGTGCAAAGTGAGGGAGAGTATTTTGAGAGGGGTTAATGGCAGTGTGTCTTTTGCTGTAACAAGCTTTAAAAACGAGTAAACATTCACCAGATTCTTCAGTCATACCCCGTATCTTTCAAACTTGTGTGAAAACCTTGACTGAGAGCCATCCCTTTCAGTGTCTATGCTGCCAGTGTCTGCAGCCCGAATCCGATGGCTGCACAGAGGCTGGAGGCTGTGGAGGTGCTTGCTCGCTGGAAGGCATATCCTTGTTTACGCTGCTGTGCTCGGATAAAGGCCTCTTGAGTCATCCTTTCAGGCTGCAGGAGACAGTTGAGAGAGTCGCTGGTCCTTGTGCCTGGTCACCAGGCAGCTGGACCGAGACTGGCCCCCTGTGTCCGCTCTGTTGTCCAAGCATGTGCTACCCCGACCAACCGCAGCAGTCACAAGGGGCAGAAACGTGCCCAGCCTCAGCCCTCCTGGTGTTCAACTCAGAGAGCCAGCCACGTGCCCTGCTGAAAGCCCAGCTGGCTCTGCGTCTTTATGTCCACAGCTCACCCCCATGGGACACAAAGATCCTGCCTCTCAACAGCCCTCCTCCTGTCATCCCCACAAAAGGGCTCAGCATCAGTGTCTCCCAGCTTGTGGGAAGGGTCCATTTGCATTTTGTGGAGGTTGGGGGGATGCTCTGGGAGCTGCATGAGCCCAGTAGAAATCTGTTGGCCTTTGGGAAAGTGCTTGATGTCCGGACGCTCTCAAGGAGGGCTCTCGAAGGTGCCCTTGGGTGTCTGCAATTCAGGGCTGACCCACAAAGGAAATTCTTACCGACTCTAATTGTCCTCAGCCCAGTGAGACAGATGAGGGCTTTTCATGGTAGAATGACCTAAGTACTAGTTCTTGGTCGGGACAAGACCTCAGACTTTCCCCTTCTATTACTTTAGCAGACTCAGGCCCACATCAAATGTAATTAGATGATGAGGTTCACTTTATCATAGAAAATGGCGGCTCTGCACATGCAGGACAGCTGTGAGGGTGTTTCGGGTTTGGAAAATTGTGTCTTCTCTTTCACCTTGGGTTGGCTTATGCTTACTAATTCTTGAACCTTCAGGAAAGTCCAGGCTAACTGAGGTTTGACCAGACCTGCCACAAGCTTCCTTCCTCCTGAAGCTTTGACTGGGCCCAGGTCTTGCTTCCAAGCCAAGTTTCTTAAGGTGGCATTGGGATGGGGGTGATTGCAGGGTTTTCTAAAGTTTGACTAAAACAGCCCCTCTTTTATTTATTGAATATATTGGGCTGGGGAGCGGGTCTTTATTTGAAGAAAAGATTCCAAGGCTAAAAAAAGTTTTGAAAACCACCGCCTTAAACCACAAGTTGTTGCCGTGAATGTCTGTGCATGTGTCTTAGTTCTCACACCACCTCCCTATGCTCTTTTTCTTTACTGAAATTTTAAAAATCATGAGTCAAATGCTAAAAAATAAATACAAAACAAGTTCAACGTGTGTCCTATTGGTCCCCTCCTGCCTTATTCCTCAGAAGACAGCCAGAGTTGACAGGTGTGCCCCACACCTGTCTCTGTCTGCGTTGTAGCCTTTAAACAATCTTCACTGCAAATAACTTCAAACATGCAAACCATGGAGATGAATATAATCAACCCTGTGTACCCATCTCTCACCTCCAGCAGTTATCAAAATTTTTACAATAATAAGACCTACCTGGAAAACAAGTTCTAGAGTAATTTTAGGAGTCTCTAACATCGTGCTGGGAGTGGTGGTGCACCCCTGTAATCCCAGCACTCTGGAGACTGAGGCAGGAGGATTGCTGTGAGTTCATGGCCAGCCTGGGTTTCATAGTAAGACCCTGTCTCCAATAAACAAATAAACAAATCATGCTAAAACTTGTTTTCTGGGTAGGTCTTATTTTCAGGGAAACATGGTACTTGCTTTATTCCATCTCCTATAGTTTTGTTTTACAAAAATGGTATCATAGAATGCATTCTACTCGGCAACCTATTTTTTTTTTAACAACGTGTCTTAAAAATCATTCCATATCAGCACACTTTCCTCCTCCTTTTAATGGGATGTAGTTTTTTTCCCATTGTATGCTTGAGCGGTTGTTTACAAGGTTCCCTATTGTTTGATACATAGGCTGTTTCCACAATTGTTTTTGCTATCCTACAAAGTGCTACAGTAAATGTCCTTATTCACAAATCTTTATGTATTGGTGTTTTTATTTCTGTAAGATAAATTTTCATTTGCCTATGATGGTAAGATGAGAAAACATATTCTCAAAAGGCTGTAGATGCCCCCCACATAGACACATATGGATATGTACATTTGCTCATATGCTTTCCTGCCATGGATGCTATTGCTCATTTGAAGTGTGAATCTTTTTTGTAAAGAGATGGCATAAGGGTGACATCTTCTGTGGGCCTGTGAGTGCAGGGCTTTTCCGCACTGATCTTATAAATGACCTTGCTGCAATCATGACTTGGGGGAAGGTAGCTGCTGGGAATGCCTGGGGGTGGGAAGTGTCTGGTAAACACAGCTGCTCTCCCTCCCTCAGTTTGCACAGCGGAAAGGTGCTGGCCGAGTGGTGCACATCTGCAACCTCCCGGAAGGAAGCTGCACCGAGAATGACGTCATTAACCTGGGGCTGCCCTTTGGGAAGGTCACGAATTACATCCTCATGAAGTCCACTAATCAGGTAGGCCGGGCACCTTCACTCTAGTGGTTGCAGGACAGACTACACCTTGGTGAAAGAGAAATTCCAGTAATACTTTTTTTTGTAGAAGGGGTTTTTAGCATAGACAGATGGTGCCCAGCTGGATCTGTTGGCACTGCATACAGGTTCTTGCTGAGGCTGTCGTTTTGCTTCCCCTGTTTGCCTCTGTCCTTCTTGTGCCAAGAGAAGCCTCTGAATTGCCTAGAGGAGAGGGGAGGTGCTTTAGGATGAGGTGCTCATTAATGCAGACGAGCTCATTGGCCCAAGAGAAACCCGTGGGCTGTGGTCACTGCTGGGTGGCCACCCTGGGCTAAGGCTGTGGTCTCATCTTCTGAACCAGCTGCACCCCATGGCCTCCTTTGGGGCCCACTGGGAACTGACTGGGAACTGGGACTTTCATGAGTCTTTGAGGTCTGTGCTCCAGGTCTTGGGTCTCAGAGGAGGAAATCAGGAGGGAATTGGTGGGGGCCTCATCAGTCTAAGAAACTATGAATCCCTAACCTGGGAACTGGCTGAGCCCCAAATATGTGTGTCTTCACTTCTAAAGCCTAAGGGAAATATGTATAGCAAATGACCAGAAATCAGAATATTTTGGGGTTTTTTAATAAATATTTTTGTTTTATGAATCCAAACAACAGGCAGAGATGTTCTACACTAAAACTAAGAGATGAAAAGCCATGGCAGATCGTTAGTGGCCTCCCTTCCTCAATCTTAGGGTAGAATGCTCCCTGGTCTCATGCTCCTGCCTCTCAGGAGTTCTATTTTGGGTAGATGTACTAAATTCAGCTTGCAGCGTTAGTGCAGTTCGATTGCCTAGATTAGTGTCATCCGAATTTGAGAAGTGAGAGCTAGAGATGCTGAATGTTCATCTCAAGCAAGAGGCAGCCAGGCCCCAGGCACACATCTGTCATCCCAGCACTCGGGGAGGTGGAGGCAGGCAGGTCTGGAGCTGGAGCTCAGCCTGGGCAACTTGGTAACTTAGCAAGGCCTATCTCAAAACTGGAAAAACATTTTTGAACGGGCTGGAGATGTGCCTCAGTGTGAAATCCCTGGTTCAAACCCAAGTGGCACACACACACACAAAACCTGGTGACAGAATTTCAAATAAAACCCTAAAGGATCTTTAGTCACACACACTCCTGCCATAGGTGGTGACAGCATGGGAAAAAGCTGTGTGTCTGAAATTGACCAATAAAGGGCAGTGAAAGAGGGTGAATAAGATTGATTTGCCCATTCAGTCCAAGAAAATAGGGGAACTGGAGCTCACAGTAGGGCTCTCGGCATAGATCACTGTTCTTCTCTACACAGAGACCAGAATCCATGCACATCAATATAGCACAAAGCTGAGGAACAGTAGCAGTGATGAACACACCTCAGCAGCTACAGGGGCAAACTGACAGATCCATCAAAGCAGCCTACTGACAAACTGTAGACACAGACTAAATGGAAAAGCCTGCTTCTCTATAAGTTTTTTTTTTTTTTTTTAACCAGAACAGTTAAAGAGGAAAAATTCTGTGGAAGAATTGTCAAGGCCTGTCCTTTGACTCACAAAACAGCCCAGCTGACCTTCAAGCCTAGAGGCTCATGAGCCCCTGAGTTTGGGAATATATTTCTTTCTTTACAAGATGGGGGAGAGTAGAGTTCAACTAAGTATGGCTTATCCGTCTGTCTCCTGCTGTCACCACTTGTTAGTGGGATGGCCACATGTGGAACAGCCCTCGTTGGGAACAGAGGTGATGACCGGCCCACACCAGAGGGCCTTCTGTATCATGATGCAGCCCAGGATGGACATCCGTAATTAAGATTGGTTTTTGGTAACCATGGAGATCAGGAGAGGTGCCATTTTATAATGAGCTATTTGGGTGACATTAATAAAAAGGCCTCTTTGAACAGATGAGATCAAAGAGTGCTCTTTCTTGTACTGATTTCTCTTTATTGAGGTATAAAATAGATACTCTTAAATGCATAAAGTACAGTCATCTTAGATCTACAGCTCCATTAATTTTTTCACATATGTCAGCCCATATAATTAACACCAGGTGAAGATCTAGGAAGCTTCCAGGACATCAGAAGGTATCCTTATGCCCCTTGCCAGTCACTTCACCTCCAACCCAGAAGGAAGCTCGACTAGTTTCCATCAATATCAGTTCATTTTCCAGTTCTTGAACTTCACTGACATGAAATCATACCAAAATCAAGTCCAGTCTATGTCCTTCCTTTCTGTCTTTCCAAGGCCTTTTTAGAGATGGCTTACACAGAAGCTGCCCAGGCTATGGTCCAGTTCTATCAAGAGAAGTCTGCTGTGATCAATGGCGAGAAGTTGCTCATTCGGATGTCCAAGAGATACCAGGAACTGCAGCTGAAGGTAAAACATTCACTCAGTCATTCATCAAGCGTCAGCAGTGTTTTCCCTACTTGTCAGGCACTGAACTAAGTGCTACCAGGAAAGAGAGGATAGGAAAAGATTCAGAAATTACCCACTGCCTTTGAGGCTATCACTTGGAAAGGCACATCATTACTCTGTGGCATGAAATGTGTTTGTCGAGGTGAGTGCAAAGCGACACCTGAGTCCACCTGGGAGCTAAGCAGGATTTTACAGGGAAGATGTCTACAGAGCTCTCGAGGGAGGAAGTAGGGAGAGAAAGGTGGTTGCTTTTTGGTGAGGGGAGCTCCGGGCATAAATCCCCGACTGCACGCTCTTCCGTGCCCAGACAAGCTTCAGTGGCTTTTGCTTCCTCTGTCACTCTCCGTGATCTCTTGTTCTTTCCTCCCTCCTCTGGGTTTCTGTCTTAAGCCCCATGGAACTTCCAAGCAGCACCTGACTGACTTGGTGACTGTCAGAACTCAGGGATGAAATCAGATAATTTCAGACAGGACTTTGTTTTTATTGTGGCTTGTTCTGCATTTTGTCCTTTCTTTTCTTTCTCTTTTATTGAGAAGTGTAATAAATATAGAAGAGTGGCTTATGATATATTGTAAAACTTCAAAGGTAATATTGGATGAGACCTTATACCTTCCATAAAATCGCCACCAAAGTCAGGAAATAGAATGTGGACAGTACCCAGGAGGCCATGTGAGTCGTTCCTCATGTTCAGCCCTTCCCTCTCTACTCTCTTGACCTTGAGGGTGTTCATTTCCATGCTTTTCCTTACAGTTCTCCCTCCTACTCGTGCCTCAACAATAGCATACTTTACTTTTGTCTGTTACTGCACTCTACAAGAATGGATTCACACTGTCCACTTTCTTTCCAGTCTTGCTTCTCTCAGTCAACATTATGTCATCCATGTTGTTGGGTGTATCTCTTTTCATTCTTCGAATTTTATGTGGTGTGGTTACAGTTTGTTTATCCATCCTGCTGTTGATGTACACTTGGGCTGTTTCCGGTTTTAGGCTATTAGGGATGATGCTAACCCCCTGCTCAAACGTGTTAACTTGGTCCCCGTGCACATGAGCATCTCACCAGAGCATAGATCAGAACAGCTCTACTAGAAGATAGCAGTCTCTCTCTGAAATTAGTTTCCTCAGATTTAAATTCATTTTAGTAGTGTATGGGGGTTTTCAGTGGTCCACTTCGTCTTGTCCAACTTTTGAGTTTTTGCCGGTTTGGGGAGACTGTAATGGTTTATCTTGGTTTTATTTTTTCTTTTCCTGGAGACTAATGGTGACTGACCCCTTTTCCATATTCATTGGCTATTCCTTCTGGATCTTCTTGGTGGGAAGTTTCTTTCAAGTCATCTGCCCGTGCTCTTCTTTTGCATTTTTGTCATTTTATTGATTTGCAGGAGTTCTCTTAACCGGAACACTTAGTTCATTTGGATTTATTGTAATTAATGCCACATTTGTGTGTAGGTTTACCCACTTACTTTGTGCTTTTTACTCTTCTGTTTGAAAAGAATTTTCCGGGTTCATTTAAGCCCCTTCCATGTTTACTTAGGGTTCATTTTGTTCAAGACTCACAGCCCTTAATCTGCCCTTAATCTTCGAGGTTGTAGTCAGAAGATGAGGCTCGGTGACTGCTTCTAGCTAGAACTCGTACTCTGACAAGTCTACATATGCAGATTGCTCAGTAATATGTCAACTGGTTGCCCAAGTCTGATTCTGCTTTGCTTGCATTATTTTCTCTGAAGTTCTTTTGCCAGCAATGCTGCTCCAGGCAGAACCCAGCATTTTTTTTCCTAATGAAAGTGTCAGAGAAGTAAAAAGTCCTGCCCTGTTCTGCATCCAACCGGTTGCTGTTCTCCTGGACTCTCCCCTGGGGGCTGGAATTGAATATTCCTACTCAGTTTCCAGGGGAGCTTTAGTCTCCAAATGAGATGTTGTTGTAAGTTTCTAACTAGGATTAACAGCAGTAATCAGTTTGTTGATAATACCCCACTGGGGGAGATAGCCTGGGTGGTGCAAATCCTGTGGATTAAAGAGGCCAGACAGTCAAGGTTTGCATTCAGCAGAAGTCCACTGAGTGCCCACTGCAGTGGGAGCCGGGCCAGGTGCTGTGGCCATAGAGGGAGCAAGCTTGGGAGGAGTTCAGTCTGGTGGGAGGAAAGACTTGTAAACAAAGGCCATCAACAGCCATGTGACCTGTGCTGAATGGGAAGGTGGTGATGCCAACCTAGGCTCCGCCCCTTCCTGTTTTGATGTGCTTAGACAAGTTGCTTAACCTCTGTGAACCTCTATATCCAGATCAGTTAAGGGCTTTACCTTGAGTTCCTTTTAGGCAAGCAATTTTCTTTTATTTGTCTTTTGGGACTCACAATCGCCCTATCCTGTGAGGTGTGCAGGGTGGATAATAACAGTAATTATAAGAGTGCAACAATAATATGTACCTTTAATGGAGTCCTGGTACTCTGGGGCAAGTCGTGTCTGAAGCACTTTACATACATTATCTACCTTCGTTCTGACATCAGTCCTGCCAGACAGGTCTTATTACCTCAATTTTATGGATGAAGAAACTGTGAGGCTAATAGAAGTTCAGTAACTTGTCCAAGATCATTTCTACTGGCAGAGCTATGATTAAAGCTTAGGACTCTTTCGGTTTTACATTCTATCTGCATTATTATGTTGTGCTCTTCTGATCTCCATTGTCCACCTAAAAAAAAAAAGAGAGAGAAATCAGGTGATTTGCTTATAGTCTCGGAGCCAGGAAGCTGCAGAGATAGTATTCTAACAGGCATGCAGATTACCTAGAGCTCTTGTTAAAGTGCATTTCTGTTTAGTGGGTCTGGGACAGGGCTGAGATTTTGCATTTCTAACAAGTTCCCAGGTGATGCTGATCCCCCTGGTCCGTGAGGACACTTTAAGGAGCAGGGTGTGGGACTCGTTTTCCGATCTTTAGTGGGAGGTTTCTGTCCCTAGTGTCACATTGCCTGGCAGTCGTTGTAAAGGTCAGGTGGTCACCTCTGAAAATACATTAAAGCCTATTTCAGCTACATAGTAATGCACGCTTTATGGGTCCTATTTGACATAAATCAGCTAGAACACTCTATGCAAGTAACATAAACTTGTTTCAGTTAAGCTTATTGACTTAGGTAAAACAAGGAATTTGTCGACTCAAGTAAAAGTCCAGGAGCAGTCCTGGCCGCCGATATGACTGGATTCAGGGTCCACATGAGATCATCAGGACTTGGTTTCTTTCCGCTCTGCCTTCTGCTGTCTGGGCTTTGTTTTATGGGTGCTTCCCCAGGTGGCCCTTGGCAGCCCCCGGCTCTCTCCTCTAGGTGGCATGGTAGCTTCAGTGCCTTCTGAAGCTCTGGCTTCTCATGCCCCCGTTTCTTCCAGTAAGGAGCCAGGGCTTTTTCCTACTAGCTCCAGGAAAAAGTCCTGAGAGTCATTCTGATTGGACTAGTTTAGCACACATCTTGCTCATCTTTTAACTAATCTCTGTGGGGACTTAGGGGAAAGCTGGGCTGTGATTGGCTGAGCCTGCATCACTTGCTCCATCTTCAGAGCGGGAGTGAGAGCCACCCAGACCTCTGGAGTGAGAAGGGGGAGGAGGCTTCTGGGAGATAGGCAGCAAAGCAATGTATCCATTTGTGTCTCTGGGCCAAATGGGCCACCACATGGTGTCCTGCCAGGATAGGCAGAGGGGAGGGAAATTCTGATTGGTCTTTTCTAACTTTCTCCTTTTGCCTACCAGGCAAAGTGCAGGGAGAGGAAAAGATAGACTTTAAGTTATTTTTTCATCTTCTCTTGATTGCTGTTCCCTCATGCCTGCATCTTATCTCCCCATGTGCAAGGTTCTATTCCTCAGGGCCTTTGGGGCAGAACTTTTCACATAATAGGTGTCTGATAAATGTGCAGAAATAATGAGGAAGAGAACCTCCGAAGGAACAAAACAAAAAAAAGTGTTTATCTTGGACAAGGAGCTGGAAGATTGAAGTCTTTGCTGTTCTACAGTGTTTTCTGATAAGTTTAAGATCATGATATCCTTGATGTGGAATTTAACCCACTATCCCCTACTTACTGCATCAAAGAATTGTCAGGGGAATTTTCAGGTCCTTATGCCCAGAGACTCATTTTTTGGATTTGAGCTTCCCAGCAGTGCTGGGGGCAGAGGCCCTGGTTCTGGAGCCACTGACTCTGTTGGCTTCCTAGCCACAGAGAGCACCTCTGGCCCTAGAAATCAATCTTGTGGGTGGCCCATGATACTCTCTAGGGGAAGATTAGGGAAATGGATGATTTGGAGTCTTTTCTGTGTAGGACACAATACTAATAGCTATGATGAGTATGAGATGTAGTCCTGACTGGGGGAGAGCTTACTAATGCACAAGCTATCCTTGTGCAAAATGATACAAGATTTAAACGTGAGTACCCAAGTATGGGGCCCATTGGAGTTCAGTGCCAAAACACAGTAGGGCTTAGAAGTACGGAAGGGGGAGGTACCAAGGAGAGTCTTGGAGGATGGGAGAATTAACAACAGAGACAGGTTTCTAGGCAGGAGTCAGGTGAGAGGAGATGTAAGGCTGGAAAGCCAGTCGTGTCAGAAACAATCAATCAGGAGCCCCTTGACAGACCTGGCTCTGAAGAGCTCCAGGCTCGTCTGGAAGGCGCCAGCTTCTTCTCAGGACTCTAGAGGTGTTTGCAGCAGCTGTGGAACTATCAGAGAGCCCAGTGTGGCCTTGCAGCTTGCCATGCCCTGAGGCTTTTGGTCCAGGCCTGATAGGCCTCATTATCCCACCTTTTTTAGGTGGAGAAAGTGAGTCCTGCAGGCAATGCATCGTGACCGAGGCAGCCCTGCCAGTCAGGGAGCAGTGCCAGGGCTGCTGTTCGTGGGTGGAGATTCCGAGTCGCGGTGGCTCCCACTCAGTAGGTGGCATTGTCCTAGGACAGCAGGGGGCTTAGCATCTTGCCCCGTCGTCGTATTGTCGCAGCAGCAGCTGGGTGCGTTGACTGAGCGCTGCAGATGGTGCCCGTGTGGTTGTTGAGCTGCGTCTGTGTCATAGAGGGCGTGATGTGACAGGACCTCTGAGATTTGCTTCAGAATTATCTGAGGAGCAGGGAAAAGAGTCGGGTACAAGTACAAGATTGGGCAGAATTATTGAAGATGGGTAAGGGTTTATGGGGTTCAATATAATATTCACTCTACTCAGTGAGTCTCAGATTTTTTTTACAATCAGAAGTCCCCCAATTACAGAACTACTCTATTCTCTCCATTTCCACTTTTCTCGGGCAGTAAGAGCATTGTTTCACCTGCCCCCACTTAAGCACAGGATGCAGCTGCCCCAAAAGAAAGATTGAAAGGATTTTTCTTAGGGCTTTGAGAAGTCAGGTCTGTTATTTGAACATTTTTGGCTCCTTTGTCCCCTTTGGGATGGTAGTTGGCAGGGTGGTTGGTCAGGAGAGAGCCAGACAATTTGCAGTTCTCACTTAAAATAGTGAGATGACCTTGGACCCCCGAAGGGTCGCAGTGCCGTGATCAGCAGCCTCGGCGCCCAGTGCTTGCAGACTCTCTCTGCAGACTGATTTTCCACAGCCACATCGCTCCATCTCTCCCGCCATTCATCTTGGAACAGGAACTGTGGGACACCTGCTCCAAGTGCGGCTCTGCTGGTCCTGTCTATGCGAAGATCAGTGACCTGGGCCACTTCACTGGAGACCTGGGGTCTGAGCAGGAGTAACTCCAGAGAACTCTGCACTCAAAGCGGTCCCATGAGGTTTTGTGGCCCCGAAAATAAGGGGCAGGGATGTTTCAGACAAGCGGTTCTTACAGCCCCAAAAGGCACCTAACAGGCATCTTTGCCCCCGAGGGCCTGTGTGGTTGCTACAGGATGTTTCCACCTGGCTCACCTGCTCTGCAGGTCACCAGAGGACGCCTCGGAGGGAGAGGCCTAGGCTGCTGTCTGTGACGACTTTCCTGGATACCTCTGGTCCTCACCTGAGCCGCCCCGCCAGCCTGCGAAATCTCTCCTGCTCCCTGACAAGGCCGGCCTCCTCTCACTCCAGGCTTTCTTGGGTCTGGGCTGGAAGGGACAAATCAGGGAAACTTGCAGTTTCCAGAGAGCAAAGGCAAACTGGTACATCAAGGCCTCCTTTTACAGCAGAAAGGCCCCTGTCCAACCTTGGGGAAATTTCATTTTCATACTCTGAGACTACTGTGTACATTTAACCCAGATGGAGGGCACATGCTTGAGGCTTTACCTGCTCCCTCTATTCCGCTCAGCGGTGGGAGCTATAGATTGGAGCCCCCGAGTGGCCCCCTGGGTGACGGCAAATCCCCTCACGTGGACTGGGCCCAACCCCCTGCCCTCCTGAGCCCCACCGTCTGTCACGGGTCGGCCCCCTGAAGGCAGTGCTGCAGCGGGTCTTTTGGAGACCAGCCAGGCTGGCTGGCCCCTACCCTGCTTATCCACGGCTGACTTCCAGTGTGTGGCCACAGGTGGGTAGGTAGGAAGCAGACCCGCTGGTGGGGCCCTGTTAAATGCAGTCACCTCCAGATGAGCCACTGTCTTCTACCTCAAAAGGGTGATCAGCGCCTCTGGGCAAAGGCTCGGTGGACTGGAGCAGGGAGGGTAAAGGAGGCATCCTGGGCATCTGATTCCTTCTCAGCCAGGCCAGCAGCCATGGCCTCTTTTTGGCTCTGCCTTGGGCTCTGCTCTGGCCCAGTTCAAGCGGGTGAGGTGCTGGTCGTTAGTGACCTTCTGGGTGGCCTGGTGACTTTTATGAGGCACCTCTACGAGATGATAAACCTATAGTTAAGGGGCCATTTGCCAAAATTGTAAGAGCTTTTTTTTTTTTTTGGTATTGAGGATTGAACTCAGTTCCTTGCACTTGCGCAGAAGGCGGTGAAACCACTGAGCTAAATCCCCAGCCCTGTAAGGTAGCTTTTTAAGTGAATATCCTGGGCCTTTTCTTGAACAGGGCAGTGATTGGCTTCTTGTGCTTCTACTTCTTTATGATCACAGGGTCAAGTCACTGTCTTCTCTTTGATTTTCTCTCTTTTTGCATCTCGAGCTGACAAGAGGTCCCTCCCAGGCTGGAACCTTTCATGTCTTTTGAGTCCCAGCCCTGACCTCTCACCCTGAAGCCGCAGGCCACTCCCCCTTCATTCTCATCTTTGGTTTCTCTTAGCCCGACCCTCAGTCGCAACAGCAGCACAGATTGGCAGCCGTGCTGCTCAGAGAACTCACACATTCCCAGTTCTGGCCACTTCCCATCTCTGGACCTGGTTTCCCATCTGTAGCATGAGATACTTGTTACCTAACATTGGAATAGTTCTAAGGTTTCATGTTTTACATTGGAAAAAAATCAAGGATAAAGAGAGGACTTGATTAAATTTCTTCTGTGCCCATGAACTTCTTTTTTAAAAACATTTTTTAAAAAGTCACTTTTAGCTGGGCATGATGATGCATGCCTGTAATTCCAGCATTGAGGAGGCTAAGGCAGGAGGATCACCATGAGTTCAAGGCCAGCCTGGGCTCCATAGTGAGTTCAAGGCCAGCCTGAACTACACAGCGAGACCCTGTCTCAAAACAACAAAAAAACAAAAAATCATTTGTCCATTCAAGGTTTAGAAAGGGGCTATGAGGGCAGGCCTGGTCCTGTCCTGGTGCATAGTGACCTATAGAAAGACCTGCAGCTTTGGGTTCCTGGCATTCTCAGCTAGGAAATGTGCCACAGAATCTTTGAGCATCGGCTGACCCCCATGGATGAACACCCTGGAGCAAGGTAGTAGAAGGGTCACCAGGCATGGAAAGGAACCCGGAGGGACAGTGGCTGTTCTTTAGCACTCTCTGTGACCTTGAACCCAGCACAACTCCAAGAGTCACCAACCGTGTGGAACACAAAGTGGCTGGGGACCCTGGCGTTACTTGGGGCAGGCGGTCTGCCTCCACCCTTCCTGAGTTAGTTTACACAGGTTTGAAAGAGCTATATTCAGTGAGCTTCAAGCAGCTTTCCAAGCTCGTAATGCCATTGCTCTTCTTTCTTTCCTCCCTCTCGTCCTTCTTTTCACATTTTAAGGTTTGTTTGTTTTTTTTTAATTTGTGAGGAGAAGGGAGGTGAGCATTAACAAATGCTGCTTAGCCGCTTGTGGATGGTGAACCTGGGCTCTTCTTCCCCTGGCTCCATGGATGCCTCATTCTGTGAGCCCTCAGCCTTGCCCTGTTCCACATTAGGGTCATGCTCCTCATCCCTTGGATTAGACATTATGGCTTCCTCTCGAAAGGCACCTTTCACCCTTTGGTGCCCTGGGCAGCGAGGAACCCTGTCACGTCTGCTTCCTTTTGGCATTTGAAAGGCCGCCTCTGATCTGATGGTGCTCTCTCTGACTTCCTAGAAACCCGGGAAAACTGTGGCTGCGATCATCCAGGACATCCACTCCCAGAGGGAGAGGGACATGTTCCGGGAAGTGGACAGGTGAGGCTTTGGTCTAGGGCAGATTCTAGATTCTTGTTTCTCACTCTTAGGGGGATTTGGGTCACCCCATGCCTTGCCTTTGCCCCTGCCCCATTTGCTTGCCTTCTGGGCCCTACCTGTCTGTGTTCCCAGAGAAAAGCTCCAGGCTACACCGGAAGGGCAGCTCAGGTTCGGCTCAGGAAAAGGCAAGATGCTGGCTTCCTTTCCTCAGTTCCTCCTCTATCGGAAAGGAATATGGCAAAGGGTTTGTTAGTATTTGGCCCTTTGGGGCAGCCTGCAGTCTGCTAGAAGAGCCCGAGCGTACACGTGTGGATGTGGTGAAGTAGGGGTGGGGCCTTCTTGTTAGAGCCAGTTCTTGAATTTTCGTGAGCTAAATGTAGATGTGTAACTAAGAATATAGGTGGTTTTTCAAAAAACAATTTCCTGATCACTTACCCTGAACATGGAATGTATACAGTTTCCCAGCTCATCTTTTTCTGCCTGAAGTTTGTGAGCAGCCAGGCCAAGCTGGGGGGATACAGGGTGACCCTCATCGCTCCCCTGTGATGGTGGAAAACAGCCAGGCCAGCTGCCTGCCAGCACAGTCTGTGGTTCTCACCCACCTCTGCCACAGGTGGCGCTCTGGCCTTGCTGCTGAAGGCAGAGCCAAGGCCATTTCCCATGGTGGTCGAGGCAGTCTGGTCCTGCCTGGCAGACACATCTGTGTCCCAGGGCCGGTTGGGACAAATGATTGTCCTTCACTTAAGAAGCAAATGGAAAATGCCCATTGTTTTAGGACGTAGGCTGTATGACTAGTTGATCTGCTTAATAACCAGCCTCCGGCAGGCATATGTGTTTGTGTGTATTGAAGTGTCTGGGCTTAGGGTGCTTGTCTATTTCTCTTAACTGTGGTTACTTGGGTTTTTAAATGGTGTGAGTACGGCCACACCATGCCACCTGCAGCTCTGTGGCAGTGCAGAGGGAGATTCGGAGTCCTTTCCTGCATTTCAGTTTCTTTTGCTCCAACATGAACAGGTCAGATTTCGAATTTTCTTCCAGCCCTCTTCCTTTTACCCTTGGAATCACTATCCTCGCTCTTGCCTCTTCCCAATGATTAGGGGCCCTTTTCACATCCAGGATGTTGACAAATTGAGATGAGAACTAAGGGAGTGAGCTGGAGGCCGAGAGGGGCCCTGCCTTCTGACTGAGACCCCGGGGAGGAGGGGTTTAGGTCTGACAAGCGAGGGCTGGGTGATTGGATCCCAGGTCCGTGCAGCCTTTCCCACCAGACTGTACTTGAGCAGCCTTGCCCCAAGCCCGTGCCCCACATGGCCCCCAGGGGGAGAGACAAAGGCCAGTTCCCTGTGCACAACTCACTTGCAACAAAGGTGGGGCTGAGCCAAACGAATCCAAGCTTTTTCCTACTCCCAGGAGCAGGATGAGGAAAGGGGCAGAGAGTGACCAACACTATGCTTAGGAAGACTCCTTCCTCAAAGCAAGCAGGAAGGATGATGCCTTTCTTCTGACCACTCTCTGCGTGGTTCTGGACAGTGGTAACCGGGAGTGTTCAGTTGGGCAGGTTGTGCCCAGGATATCCAGCAGACGAGCTGTGGATGCTGGGGCCTGGTGGGGAGAATGCAGACTCGAAATCCCCCCTTCTCTGCTCCCTCACAGATACGGCCCAGAACGGCCACGTTCTCGAAGTCCTATGAGCCGGTCTCTCTCCCCGAGGTCGCACGCTCCGAGCTTCACCTCTTGCAGCTCTTCCCACAGCCCTCCAGGCCCCTCCCGGGCTGACTGGGGCAATGGCCGGGACTCGTGGGAGCACTCTCCCTATGCCTGGAGGGAGGAAGAACGAGACCCTGTATCCTGGAGGGAGAATGGGGACGAGAAGCGGGACAGGACAGATACATGGCCACTCGACCGCCAACACTACCCCCGGCCACTGGACAAGGCCGAGCTGGATGAGCGCCTGGAAGGAGGGAGGGGCCACCGGGAGAAGTACCTTCGGTCTGGGCCTCCCAGCCCACTCCACTCTGTGTCCAGCTACAAGTGCCGGGAGGATGGCTACTACCGGAAAGAGCCCAAAACCAAGTTGGAAAAGTACCTAAAGCAGCAGGATGTTCCCGGGAGGTCCAGGAGGAAGGAAGAGGCCAGACTGCGGGAGAGCAGACACCCCCACCCCTCTGACTCAGGCAAGGAAGACGGGCTGGGGCCCAAGGTCACTAGAACCCCTGAGGGCACCAAGTCCAAGCAGAGTGAGAAAAATAAAACCAAGAGACCTGATAGAGATCAAGAAGGAGCTGATGATAGAAAAGAAAGCAAAGTGGCAGAGAATGAGGTAATGATGCAATTGCTTCCCCAGGTAAGGTGAGGCAGGTCCCAGAGGAAAATAATGACAATAATACAATCATGATGAACATTTATTGAATGAATGAATGTTGATTGAGTGAATGAAGCATTTATTGAATGTTTACTGTGTGCCAGGCACTGTGCTATGCACATCATCTCAGTGCGCATAACCTCACAGAAACTCTACGAGGTTGGCACTATTATTTCTGCAGATGAAGAAACTGAGGCACAGAGAACTATGTTATTTTCCCAGGAACATTCAGTCAGGAAGTGGCAGAGCCAGAATTATACCCAGGCAATCCAGCCCAAATCCTGCAGTACTTTGTTGCCTTTACTAGAAGTTAGGAAGGGACATGTGAAAGGCCCTGTGTAGTTCTGTTTGTCCAAGGTGTAGTGGCCCTGAGGTGTTTACGCCCACAGGTCTGCCAGAGGAGATTAGATCTTTGGTCCACTCTGTCCTCTCTCCTGCCAAAAGCATCTACCAATCTGGGATCTCTGATGAGAAGTGGTAAAGGAGAAGCAGCCTCCACCCCTTCAATTGTACTGGGTGCCCAGGGTGTGGTGTGTTTTTTGTAGATACTGCCCACAGGATTTTAGTTCCATTTTAATAAAAACACATGGTAACCAGCTGGCATTTTCCCCCGAGTGTCTAAAAGGGATCTGATCTGCCACACTGCCTCAGTTCACAGGGGGCTCACAGGGGGATCTCTGGGTCCTGGATTTGGATTCTGACATGCCTTATACTTCCTTCAGCCAAAGCCTCCTATGTTTATGTGGGATGGGATCATGGAGGATTGGAGCTCTGCATAAGGAACTTAATTTTTTAAATCCTCCATACATATATTCTAGTTATCCTGACCCAAGAGTTGGTGACAATAAGTCCTAAAGGAGCCCAGTTCTCAATTCCATGAGCACTGAAGCATCACACTTTGGGCCACATTTCCTCATGCATGTGGTACACTGCCACGTTGGCAGGTGGTGTGCTAGACACAGGATGCCTAGCCATAAGTGTGGCTAGGACATAGTCTGTGTTATGGGAGAGCTCAAGGTCTAATGGTGGAAAGAGACCTGTAAAATAATTTATACACACTAGAACCCATGGTGGAATTTACAGAGGATGAGCTGTGCTGTAGGCGATTAACTCTGCCCAGGGAAAGGAAGAAAGCTGCACAGAGGAGGTGGTATTAGAGCTGGGTATGAAAGTGGGCAAAAAGCAGTTTGGAATTCTTGGTAGAAGCACTCCCAAGACCAAAACTGAAAACAGAAGACTTGTCGAGAAACTAGGCACTCAATGTGGCTGTAGCTCTAGAGCATATTAAACAATAACGTTTTTTAAAAAGTAAAATTGTAACTGGCATGAACATATAATGAACACATGTCAAGGATTTTATTCAACTCATCAATTGACAAAGGAACCATGAAATATAAAAGTCAGCTCCAAGGAGACTCCAAAGAGCAGACAGCTATATAAGCAATCAGGACTATTGAAATGAACTTGCTAATGATATAAAACTAACCTCTTCCAGAGAGCACAGGGAATCAGTTGCTTCTCCACCAGATGAAATTCACTTGTACCTCAATGAACAAGAATCATTTGGATTATGGTCAGTTTTTTGCAACCAACAAAGTTGCAGAGTAGCTCAGTTTAAGATCATGAGGCGTGAGAAGCCCTGTAGAGTCAGATACCCGGAAACATGCTAGACACACGCCCAGTGTTCTACTGAAAGGTTTCCTGGTAATTTTTTTTTTCTTTCCCATCTCAAAGTCTGTCACAGGTTTTACAGACAGGAATAGCAGGGGGAGCACAAGAGATGTGATTAGGGAAGTGAATGGAGTGTGATGCAGGACCTCAAGTGAACTAGATCCTGATGATCAGGTGAACCCCAGAGGGTATCTCTAAGAGGCACATATAGTCCTCTGTGTGGTCCTCTATATTCTCTGGGTCTATAGCTGTAGATTCAAGCAACCGTGGATTGAAAATATTTGGGGGAAAATGACATCTATATTAAACACGTCCAGACTTTTTTCATGTTGACATCGCCTAAGCAATGCAGTGTTCTGCACAGCATTTACAGCCCACCCGCCTCTCTCCCTTCCTGGCTTTTCAGTATTGGTAGCATCGATCACCTAGTGCCCTTGTTTTGTTTAGAGCATAACCTCCACGAGGCAGGAATTTTTCTCTGCCATAATCAACACTGTGTCCCCGTCCCTAGAGTAGGGCTTGGCACAGAGTGGGTGTGTGCTAGATATCTGCTGAAGGAGGGCTGAGCCCAGACTCTGGAGGCAAAGGCCTGGGTTCTTAGAACCAGAGTCACACCCTGTTCTTCTGTCTCAGTGTTTTTGCTTGTAAAATGGATGTGATCACAGGGCTGCGGTTGCACTTTAATGAGCTTGTGCTCGTTCGAGACTGTCTGAGATCGCTGAAGAAAGTGCTCATGGTAGAGAAGCCCGTATGTGTACTGCTCAGGGTGTGTGAGCGGCCGAGTCCACAGTGGGACCCAGCCGTGACCACAGCACTCGAGGAAGAAGGGAAGAAATGAAATAACTGAATAGGAAGACCTGGGAAAGAAGTGCCCCCTCCGTCTCACTGGAAGGAGGGATGGAATGTTACCAATCCAGACACCTAGGGATGGCAAGGGAGGCAGGTGGCCCAGAACCGTGTGGCTAAGTGGGGCCAGGTAGGAGTGGTGAGGCTCTGGCAGGCTAAAGAGGCAGTTCCTTTCTGTTGAGGGCACCCGTGGCAGCTGCCACTCCAGAATGTGTGCCTCCCACTGTGAGATCTCCCTTTGCTTAGAGCAAGGCCCAAGTCTGACCGGATGTCTGTGTAAAATCTCCCATGCTTTAGAAAAGATACTTTCCAGACATGTCTGTGGGTCACATGCAGCCCGGGGTCTGTAGAATGCAAACCCAAGTATAAACAATCCAGAATAGGAAGAAACAGAAAAACTACTCATGCCAAGTCCAGAGCCCAGACATAGACCCCAGCATGCTGGGAGACGGGTGTGAACTTAGTACTTGCCCTACCCCCCTTCTATAAATCCTGCTCTTCGTTGACCAACATCCATGGAGCACTTAGCGCAAGTCATGTTGTGAGTGAGATTGAAATGATTCCTGGTTTCCTGGAGCTCATAGGTTAGTGGGAAGACTGCTAACCAAGTCAGTCCTCAGATGAACGGGAGTGAGTGTGTGTGTGTGTGTGTGTGTGTGTGTGTAATGCTAAGAAGGATAGAGGGCTTCCTATAATGAATCAGAGGCTTCCCTGGGTTGGGATGGGCCTGTTGAGCTTTGGAGGAATAGAAAGAAAGTATTTCCTGGGTAAAAAGGAAGGAGATCAGATGGAGGGAAGAACATGTGCAAGGGCCAGTCCATGACTAGAGGCCAGCGTCACTGGAGCAGAGAGGCAGGCTGGCGCGCTGGGAGGCGAGGCTGACTTGACAAGAGGGATTACTTCATGCAGGCCTTGCAGGCACATTGAAAATATTTTTGTCTTCACCCTAAATGCAATGGGAAATCTTCTGGCAAGAAAGTACAGTGAGGATATTATAGTTTTGCATTTGGGGATGATCATTTTGATTGTATTGGGGAGATTTGGGGGGGAGCATACAGAGCAGAAGGAAAAGACCAGTTAGAAGGTAGCTTAGCAGCAAGCAGCCCAGGCCCTGTGGCGGCAGAGCCCTGCTCGCAACTGTTGGGCCCTGACGTCTTGGTGTGTGAGCTGGTGTGGGCCCGTGGGTGCATGGGTTGCATTTGCCTGGTCCCTGAAACTCAGCTCGCATCTCGAACTCACCACAGTCCTCCTGCCTCCACCTCCCAAGTGCTGGGATCACAGGCGCCCAGCGAGATTATTTATTTTGACAAGGGAGGGCCATGCATAATTTATGACAGGAAATTAAAAAATAAAGGTCACAATGGCTTCTGATAACTTAGAGGTACCTGTAGCTGCTTTACAGTTAGCTCAGGAGACTCAAGCAAAGCTTTCAGTGGAATCTGCTGCTCCAAACACTTGAGGATTGGTGCTATCTGTCCTATTTGTTAGTAACAAGCTGAACCAGTTAGCCCCGGCCTCCTGCCCTAGCTGGCTCAGGGGGGTGTGTGTCTCTTTGTAAGTAATTAAAACTAGAGTCCTTTCCTTTGAGCCAGACTCAGCCAAAAATGTCAAGAAAATTCAACTTGTCCCCAAAGAAGCCCGGGAATGGTCACTGACTTAATGATGAAAGTCTTAAGTCATGGGACAGTAGCTCCCAGAAACTTCTAAAGCAGAGCTTTGCAAGCCTTTTCTGCAGGGGACCAGACAGGACCATCAGGCAAAACATAGGATTTTATGTGGGTACTGACATAGCCACTTAAAATTTCACTGTTCAGAATTTTAAGTCCCATTCTTAGCTCACAGACTAAAAGCAGGCAGTAGGTCAGAGTTGGCCTATGGGACATAGATTGCTGATCCCTGTTTTAAAGGCTGGTGAGAAGCCTTAATTCTCAACCTAAAGCCCTGCTTTCAGGTGTTCAGTTTCTCATGCAGGGCATCATGATGAGGGCCTTGCCTGGAAGGAGGAGGAGGAAGGGCAAAGGAAGGGCAAAGGAAGGGCATGTGGTGACTTAGGGATAGAGAGAGGCCCGAAGAGTGCTTAGAAGGCACTGAGTAGGTGCCGGCTCCTTTCCCGCTGATAAGGGCCTGCAATGTGATATCTGATGGTCGAGATGGGTCTGCCGGGGAGACCTCACTGGGGTAGCCAACTCCAAGGTTGACCACATTCGTTTCACTCTTGGCTTCTGCTACTCACCCTCACTGCAACAAATGCCGCTTTGCCAGAGATTTCTGACCCCTCCAGACGCCAGGCCCACCATCAGAACATTTCTCTGCATCCATCTGGGTGACCGAGAACAAGTTACTCACCTCTCTGAGCCTCAGTTTCCTCATTCTGTCAAGTGAGCATGACAGCAGCTACTGCCTCTGGGGAGGCCTGTGAGGGAAAAGGAGATGATGTTTGTGAAACGCATCTGTGTTCAGTGTCATTCTCTTGGCGCCCCCTCCTTTCCCTCCCTCTACTCACTGTTGATTTTGTGTTTCTGTTCTTCCCTTCATAAGGCTGCAAAAGAGGAACAGGAGGGCATGGAAGAAAGCCCTCAGTCAGTGGGCAGACAGGAGAAGGAGACAGAGTCCTCTGATCCAAAAACCGCAAGGGCGAAGAAGGTAAATGTCTTTCAGATACTGGCAGTGTAGTTGCATTTGCACTTACCGCTCAGGGACTGAGTCACGGAAGCCCCCATCCTGTCCAGCCATCGCCCCTACATGAGTGTGTCTCAAACTCCCCCTCGTCGGTTCCAGGAAAGGCCCAGTTACCCCCAGAACTTCTAGGGGAAAGGCTTTGCTTGGGATCTTTGGACAGTCTTTATTGGGAGATCTTCACCCACATGCCAGGGCCCTGCCTCACTCTCCAGCAAGTTGGCTGCACTCCGACGAGAGAGCATGTGCTCAAAAAAGACTCGGGCTTTAAGAGCCAGGCTCCCTAAATAGGCAGGTCCCCTAGAGAGTACCGGGGGACTTGTTTTGGGTACTTGAGCTGGGGCCCTGACCTCAGCAACCCAGACACTGTGATTAACAAAACATCTACTGTGCTTATAAAGATTATTTTACTTAATTAAAAAGAGAAACCCAGTTCCTGTCTTCCTGGGCCGAGGCTTCCACAGCAAAAAGAAATGTCCCTGGAATGTGGCCAGCTTTGTGCCCTTTGGGTCAGGAGAATCTGACCTCCTAAATCTGCCTGCTGGGTCTGTGGACTGCAGGGAACACCAAGGGGAAAGTTTTAGGAGAGGTTAAGTGTGAAGACCGAAGTTACTTGGGCTATGGAGGTTGCACCTTTGAGTGGGAGAGAGCGCTTGGAGAAAGTTTGTAACCATAGTTACCTTTAGGGATGCCCCCACATAGGGGGGAATAGCTCCAGGAAATATTTAGCATTTATAAATTATTCATTCATTCAAAAACTATAATGTACCAGGAGTCGAAATTCTTGGTATCATCTCAGACATGGTGAGTGAAGGATTAAGGACTTGTACCAAGTCCTGTACCATTTTGGACATTGTCCTAAGGATGAGTCAGTGGAGTGGGATCTGAATGATTCCCAGCTTCTAATTACCATGACTGTTCCCAGGTAGAAGGAAGAAAGCTCAGGATCTTTCTGGCTGGAGGGCCAAGGTTTGTGCCTTTTGGCTGAATGGGCTCAATCAACCTTGATGTCCATTCTGGAAATTTTTTTACAGGAACAAGATTGGGAGAGTGGCAGTGAGGCAGAGGGGGACAGCTGGTACCCCACCAACATGGAGGAACTGGTCACTGTGGATGAGGTGGGGGAAGACGAAGATTTCATTATGGAGCCAGACATCCCGGAGTTGGAAGATATCTTGCCCATTGACCAGAAAGACAAAATCTGCCCTGAAATATGTCCCTGTGTGACAACCACCTTAGACTTGCAAGTGGCCACGGATTTGGATTTCATTAACGAGGGAGTAAAGACCATAGAGAATGGGCCTGCAGAAATTGGCTGCAAGTTGCCCAGACAACTGCCTTCTGCTTCCACGAGCTGTTCCAGTGACATGAATGTGGACGCGCCTGGCCCAAATCTGGATGCTGAGCGGAAGCCAGCTGAATGTGAGACAGGCCTCTCACTGGAGGATTCCGACTGCTATGAGAAGGAGGCAAAGAGAACGGAGAGCTCAGACGTGTGTCTGGCCCCTGCAGCCCAGCAAATGTCCTCCCTCCAGCCAGCGGAGGAGAGGGCCCAGCAGCCCAGCCCCTTTCCGGATGACTGCAAGGCCAAGGGCACCCCTGAAGATGGGGCTTCTGAAGGCAGTCCCCAGGAGGAGAAAGCCAGCCCCCCCACTGAAACTGACCTCCAAAGCCAGGCCTGCCAAGGAGTGGTGACCGAGGGTAACTAGCTCCCCTTTTCTCATGGGCGGTTGGGTGGACCGGACCACTGCTGCCCTCGGGAAGTATGGGGTTGCGGGGGTGGGGTGCAGGCTGGAACAAAGCTAAGTAAGCTTTCAGCTCGTGTTAAAGCTAATGCAGGAAGTCAGGTATGAAAGGAAGCAAGCCTAGTTAGACTGTTAGAGCTTTCCGGCAAATATTGTAAAGGAAACCAGTCAGGAGGCCCTATGTTCTGAGAACTCGGATAAGCTAGACTTCTCTGTTGTTGTTGGTTTTTGTTTTGTTTTGTTTTGTTTTGTACCAGGGATCGAACTCGGGACCTTGCACTTCTGAGGCAGGCACTGGAACCACTGAGCTAAATCCCCAGCCCCTAGACTTCTCTGTTTTTATGGGCACCCAAGTGGGCTTGGACAACCAGAAGTAGGTCCCTTGGGATTGGCCAGTTGGCCTTGTGGGCACAGTGGAGGAGCCCCTGGCTGTCATTTCTGTGGTGGAAGATGAGAAAGGAGTGGATGGGGAAGGAGTAGGGCCTCCTTAAGGAATATGGCTTGTTCCCCCTTTCCTACTCAGGCCCAGTTTCTTCAGGGTCTGACAGTCACACAAGACTTGTCCCAGGAGCGGCTCTGCCTCTCTGCCTCCACCAGAGGTGATGTTGTGGCTATGCTCGGCACTGTGACATCATGAAATAGAGTTTAAAATAGCCTACACCGTGGCTTCTCTGCCAAGTGGAAACTGAGATCCATCAAGGGCTCTGGGGGGAGAGAGGAATAGTAGTAGCCCTCAGGATTCTCGTAGTGAAAGTAACTAGCGGTTCATTTTACTGAAAGCGTGTGGCACAACCAAGGTTGAAGCAAGAGTCAGAAAACAGAGAGGAAAAGCCAAAAAATGCACATTTCTGCTGAGAGCCTTATGGACAGCGTACGCTGGCAGGCGATCTCGTGCTTGGGCTTGCTTCCATGTCAAGCTGACCGGAGCCGTTTTTCACCTGCTCGGATTTGTATCTCCATGGAAACTGTGCCACAGACTGCCTGCTTCTTGCTAGAGAAACACTGAGACCCACACTGGCTAGAGAAGCAAGAGTAAAGGCCGACTGGCATTTGTACCTCGCTCCGATTGAACCTTTATATTTTGCAATGTAGGTCTCGACATGTGCCGGTTGTAGTTAGCAGTTTATTAGCTTACCACAGTGTTTGGCGTTCATATTTAATGATACCGCTTCATGGGCCTGGGGTGAGAACAGCACGGCCTTTTATATCAGCCTCAGTGGATGTCAGCACAATTTTGCCCTTCAACATTTCCTGTGTTTGCAGAGGTGGGGTGATACCGACTTGGGGGTGAAGGGGGTGGATCATCTCAACTGAAGGCATTAAAGGCTATCCGCCCAGGCCAAGTGCAAAGATTTGCCAAGTTTTTTTGTGTGTGGGTTTCTTTTGGCGGTGGAAAAGACTCTTAATTATAGCACTTTGGTTGTAATTAGCAGTCATGGCCCCAGCCTCATGTGATGAAGCAGTCCAAGGGACAATTCCCAGTCACCAGTGTAGGCAATAGAAGTACAGGGACTCCTGGAGGCTGCAGTTCATTAGTTTTTTGCCTTGGCCCATGTTTTACAGAAAACTCCAGGTACATGGAAATGAAGCCTCTGGATGTGAGATCACCGGAATATACCAAAGTGGAGCTGAGAGAGCCCCTTTCTTTGCCTTCCTGGGAACCAGAGGATGTGTTCAGTGAACTTAGCATCCCTCTAGGTAGGTGAAACAGTCTTTCCTGCAACTCAGCTCTAGGAAGTGACAGTTCCATGGCCATTCCTAAGAGCTTGAGAGGCTTTTCTGTTATTCTGCTGTTGGTGTTTTTAATATATGATGCAATAGCCTAGAACTGCAAGTTGAGTTTCTTGCAATTTCGGTCTCCCAAGGTAGACAGAGACTCCCAGGACCAGCCTGGAGCAGTACTGTGCCGGGAACCCAGAGCCAGGAGTCCTGTTTTCCCTGTTAGAGAGGGCTTTCCTCTTGACCACACAGAGACTGTAAGTCCAGCCCTTATTCAGGAAGGGAAGCCTCGGCCCCGTGGCCTCTAAGAGTCAACAGAAACGAACCTTCACTAAGCCCGGCGCGGTGGCACTCACCTGTAATCCCAGCACTCAGTAGGCTAAGGCAAGAGGATTGCCGTAAGTTTAAGGTCAGTGAGTCCAAGACCATCTGGGCTGCATAGAGAGACCCTGCCTCAAAACAAGCAAGCAAGCAAGCAAACAAAAACATGAATCTCTTCTGCTACTGCCCTTCCTCCTCTCCATGTTCCCAGCCCTTCCCAGAACAATGCTGCAGTTTTTCTCAGTGCAGGACCAGCTTCTCTCTGGCATTCAGTGATGCTGAATGGACTGTGTTGGGGGAGGACCAGACCATTGATAAAGGGAGCACTGAACATGGAGAGACCTGGTCCTTGTCCTTCCTGTTCCATCTATGGGTGACCATGCCCCCTCAGACAAGCCACACCCTCCCGAGTCTGCTTCCTGTCTGTAATGTGGAGCTGGATCAGTTGTTTTCCAAGAATGGAAGTGTTGCGGGTGGGTGGGGAGGAAGTCTACCAAGAGTCACCGGGATACATTTTCACAGTGGACACCTAAGCAGAGTCTCAGGGTAAGGAGAGAAGGTACTCTAAGGAAGTTTCCTGGGATATCCCCAGCCAATATCATCCTCATTCTTTGCACTGACTCTGAAAGGTTGGGAAGCAATGAGATGAAGGAGGAGCAGCTGCTGCTCAGAGCGAGGGCTGGAAAGTATCACTGAGAAAGTGTCACAAGCGAGCACAGAGCCAGTGACTACGTGTGTGCTCATCCACACTCAGCTGGAGGCTCACCCTTTCCACCGAGTTTCTCTCTTCTCCTTTTAAAAAAAATCCCTTGCTGTTTCTGTCTTCCACGTGTACTGCTTTTATAGAGTCAGACTGGAGAGCGAATTTTCTTTCCTTTCATTTCTTTGTTAGGGGACATGGTTGTTGCATGACATTTCCAAAGACAAAAATTGAACGTCAGAAAAGACAGACCTTGGGATGAATGGCAATGGCTCTAGTTGTCTTGATCCTAGGAAACCCGTGTGACGCTTGCCTCTCAGAAGTGACAGTTTCCCTGTGCATTTAGTCAGTCTGCAAATACTTATTGGATGCCATGACACTGTACTGGGTGTTGTGGGGAAGCAACAATACAATACAAATCTCATGTCCTTCAGGAACTTGGATTCTAAATGACACATGCAAAAGTTAAGAATGAATTGTTTCCTTGTATTCATGTCTTTTTATTATTGTTTTTCATTAAAGAAAGTGTGAAAATTATTGTAATAAATCTAAAAAATAAGAACCATATCAAATCAATATTAGAGACTTTTTTCTCCAGTCTCTCCCCAGCTTCCTGAGGTGGCCACTGTCATGCCCATAGATAATTTCTCTCCTACAAAAATGGAATTGCACTGTATACATTGTGTTCTGAGATTTGCTCTTCTCACTTAATAGCAGGTCTTAGAGATCTCTTCACGTCAGTAGGCAGAGAACACATTCTTCTTAACCACTGCAAATAGTCCATTGTAAAAACTCAACCATAAATTGCTGATTCTTTTCTCTCCCAGTAAGCATTTAGGTTGCTTTATATGTTTGGTTTTTCCATTGCAAAAATGCCTGAACAGCTAAGTTTTTATTGTAATCCCTCACAATACAGGCAGCATTCCTTGTGCTTTGACTGTCTTATTTCATTTAACGGTCTCAAAACATTTACGAGGCAGGTATTTTTGTTCCCACTTTACAGATAAGAAATCTGAGATGCAGATTCTCAAAACTAATGCTTGCCAATGACTAGAATCAGAATCTAAGTTCAAGTAGTCTGTTCTTACCCTCTGTCTCCTGCCGCTTTCTAGATGTGCTAGTTCAGGTACCTTTGTGTGTACCAGCATTTCTGCAGGGCAGGATGCTAGCAGGAGGTGTTGTGGGGCCATATGCATTTGCATTCAAAACCTTTATAATTGCTACTAAACTGCACTCCAAAAAGATGATAAAAATTTTCACTAGTACTTTGAGGGAGAGTTCTCATTCCCTATCTCTTTGCCAACTTGATGATCTTCCTTTTTAATCTCTGCCAACCTGTTAGGGAGGAAAACGGTATCTCATTTTGTTTTTAGACAGCTATATTGAGGTACAGTTGACATACAATGAAGCGCACATGTTTAAGTGCACAGTTCTGTTAGCTTTGACATATATGTGTGCTGGTGAGACCATCACCACAATCAAGATAGTGAACACGTCTGTCACCCCTAAATTCTCTCAGAGTCCTTTGTAATCCTTCACTCCCCCTACCTCATCCCTCAGATAGACACTTACATGTTTTCTGTCTCTAAATAACAGATAGCATTTTTTTGGAGTTTTATGTAAAGGAATCCTACAATATGTACGGGTGGGCTTTCCCTGATTTCTTTCACTCAGCAAAATTGCGACGCATCTGTATAGTTGGGTGTATTGATGGTCCCCTTTTGCTGATCAGAAGCACTGTACTGTGGATATGAATGTATGACATTCTGTTCATCCATGTGCCTGCTGATGCACATTTGGGTTGTTTCCAGTTTGGGCTATTACTGGTTGTCTGCAATTAGTTTAGCTCGTTGGTCCCCAGGGAATAGTATAGTACTATTTTCTGTGTTTGGCAGGTGAGCAAACTGAAGTTCAGAGGCGTTGTCAGGATCAAATAGCAAGTTCAGATTTGGGTGCAGGACTTCTAATCTCTGACTACCCTGCCCTCCCATGCAGGCAGCAGCATAGTGTAGGAAAGGCAATTTCTCAGCAGAAGTTAAGAGTTCTGGGTTTAAACCCCATCTCTACTATTTAATGGCTGGGTGACAAAGAGCAACTTGTTTAACCCTTCAGCTTAGATTTCTTCATCTGTAAATCAGACAATGATAGAAGCCTGCTGTGTCGATTTACTTTGACAGTTGAATGAATGAACACATGTAAGGTCTTGGTGCCTTCCAGCAGAAAGTACTTACTAAGGGCTGCCCGTTGTTTCTGTTCATTCATGAAATACTGAGACCTACTCCTTCCTCTTCTTGAGGCTGCCAACCTTTCACCCTGCAGGCTTGGTCACCCCTGGCCAAGAGATTCCCACAGAGGCGAGAGACAGTTTTCACGCTTTGTCCTTAGGAAGAGCAGGGAGGTGAAATGAGGGGTCCCAAGGCCTGGGCACGCATAGGACATGGCCGGGGGAGGGTGCTACCTGTGTAATTCAGGCCAGCTCTGCATGACCCTGGCCAGTTTGAGCCTGCCAAGGTTTACCCATACCAGAACCAAACAGCATCGGCAGTAAAAAAGTGAGCTTCCCCCTCTCTCCATCCCAGGGTTTACTAGGTTGACAGTGTCGCAGTCACTCATGCCAGGAGCTATTATTGGAAGGCAGATGCAGCTTTAATGATCACACTTAATGGAGGCTGAGAAGTGGGAGGACCAGGTGGGTCCAGAATTTGTCAGGCTGAAGCAGTGTCTTGGTGCTGCCATGCCACACCCCCACGTCCTCCAGCCCCGCGAAGCTGCAGTGCGGCACTGTGGAGGTCCTGAGTGGGGCGCCAGCCATTTGGGGATTCTCCCGGCCCAGCTTCTCTTTCCCTAGCTGTCTTTGATTGCTGGTATTGACTCAACCCACTGGGGAGGGCTGGGGAGAAAGCTGGGGCCAAACCATGGAGCAGGTTGTCTAGGTGATCTTGAGAAAGGATGGGGTGGGGG
>NW_004624737.1:35437011-35487387 GCF_000247695.1 Heterocephalus glaber | reverse complement strand
CCATTTGGGGATTCTCCCGGCCCAGCTTCTCTTTCCCTAGCTGTCTTTGATTCCTGGTATTGACTCAACCCACTGGGGAGGGCTGGGGAGAAATCTGGGGCCAAACCATGGAGCAGGTTGTCTAGGTGATCTTGAGAAAGGATGGGGTGGGGGTGGGGGGTCGGATGGAAAGGCCAAGGCTCAGACACTTGGCTTCTGTGAAGACCTGTTCAACACGTTTCCAAACAAACAAAAAAGAAAAGACCATGTTTCCAAACTTAAATATTTTTTGAGCACCAGGCAAAAGGACAGGTGCTTCCCCATAGCACTGTGATGTCATTATTCCTGTTTTACAGATGAAGAAACTAATCTCAGGAGGTTAAATAATGTGCCTGAAGCCACACAGCTTCGGTAAAAGTATTAGGCCTATCTGAGACTAAGTGCCATTTTCTCTGCACTATGCTGTGGCTTGTAGTCTTTTTAAATTTTATTCTTTATCGCTTCTCAGCCTTTTGGCTAAGATCAAGTGTAATTTTATTTTTTATTGAGGAGTGGGCCAAAGAAGCCTTTGCTCTAGTTAAATCTTACTCAGAAGCCCACAGACCATGGCTGCATTGCTGTGGCTGAAAAGGACCATGGCTGTGGCTCACTCCCGGCTTGGGGCTCTGCAGCGGCTTGGGAAGCCGCTGTACCCTTTCTGGGGTCCCAGAACAGGGACAAAGATCCTCAGCTGGGCTGCAGAGGGAGCTCCATCCAGGGCTCTGTTCCAGCGCAGCCCTGCTGGCTGGCCCTGCAAGACCCAGGACAGGCCAGAGGCTGCACCCTGAACAGGGCCCTCTGGCAGTGCTCTCCTCGCCCCGCTACCCTTCTCTTGAAAGTGGGGACCTCAGCTCCCTGTGCAGCAGCAGCAGCCAGTGGAAAACTGGTTTGCGGCAAAGGAGGAAGGAGGGAGATCTTGCCTAATGCTTCTTTCCAGCAACAGCCAGGAGCCTGTTTGAGAGCTGGAGGGGACAACCAGTTCCCAACAGGCCACTCGCCCATCTATTCTCTGTGGTGACAGTGGAAGGGGCCAGAAGAGCAAGGACACCCAGCCCGCTCTGGGCAGCTGAGCTCAGCGGCGCCTTCTCACTTCTGGGGACTGCTGCTGACCACTGAAGACTCGGCCAGCTACATGGCAGTTAGAGAACACCCAGGCCAAGGAGACCTCAGGCCCCAAGCCACAACTTAGCAGGCAGTCAAGGCAGGGCTCTGGGGTGGGGTTCTTGCCCCACCCCCTGCCAGGGCCGCTCCTTCAAATAAGAAGGGGCTTATTTGACATGAAAAACAAAACAGTTCTGCTCACAAGTCCAGGGCACCTCTGTATGACAGGGGCTTGTAGCCACTTAGCTTAGTCCTGGAAGGAGGCAGGAGGAAGACTGTGAAGGAAAGGGAGGGGCTGGGGCTTGTGATCCGGAGGCTCCCAGGGTCCTCATTAGTAGAGACCTGGCCCTCTCCCTCCTGGAGAAATTTCTGTGTCCCTTGGGTCCCACATCTCCCAGTGCCGCCCACTCCAGCAGGGAAGGGAGCAACTGTTCTGCCTCCATACAGGACAGGCCCCAGCCTCTGCCCCTGTGCTCCGGGCCCCTGAGGTCCTGCTCATCACAGCTCTCATACCCTGCTGTCACTGGAGTGTGCCCGTAAGCACTTCTGTGCAAGGCGCGTGTGCTCACTCCCTTTCAGAGGCAGAACCTGAGGCCAGGGAGCAGTTTTGTTCACCTACCCCAAGTTACTTAGATCCTTAGTGTCTGACCTGGACCATCTCAGACTAGCACTTTCCACTCCGATGACCATGTCCTCAAGAGGAGGACTGTGACCTTGCAAACACCTTTGTGGAGGCTGCGCCAGCCACCATTGCTCCAGAGATGACCCCTCCGCCTGTGACACTGTCCCTCCGCTGTGACTAGGGGCTGTTGTCTCTCAAAATCTAAAGGATACCCAGAATTCTGGGACTTACATTTAATGAGTCATAAAAGAAATGCTATTAACTGATGGATCACATGTAAAGAAGGTGGGAAAAGGTGCATGATACACTGCTACATGAAAAGGGAGGATGCAGAATTGCATTTAATCATACAGTGTGATTAAAACTGTCAAAAAAGAAAAGGTCCTGGGCTGGGGATTTAGCTCAGTGGTGCTGCCGCCTGCCTTGCAAGCGTAAGGTCCCAAGTTTGATCCCTGGTACAGAAAGAAAGAAAGAAAGAGAGAGAGAGAGAAAGGAAAGAAAAGAAAGAAAGAAAGAAGAAAGAAAAGGTCCTGCATATAGGTAAATCACATGGAAGGAAATATGTGGATCAGAGTGATTCTGGGTGATTTTCCCCCCTCACTTCTAATTATTTAAAACTTTTTTCTTTAATAAATATAATTCTAAAACAAGCTTTAAAAACTGAGTGAATTCTTCCAGAATCCCAGTAGCTGCAGAGAAGGGTACAGCATGGAGAAATAAAATCCAAACAAGTGAAATGTCAGCACCCTCCTCCCTCTGCCTTACCCTGGGAGCAGTTTGGGTCAGAGAGCCTGGTCCTCAGTTCTCGGAGGCAAGAAACAGAGCCTGTAATTGCTAAGTCCTCAGCACCCTGCTTTGAGCACATCCCTCACACCCACAGCCATGAATGAAGCACCGTTTGTCCCTGTCTGACTTTTGCAAGTGAGGAGACTGAGGTGAGGCCAGAAAAGCCGGGGAGCCAGCCAAAGTCAACAGCAAGGGAGGGGCAGACGCACCCACTCGCCTTTCCCCGATGGCTAGCAGGCCGAGGGGCTCCCCAGTGCTGCCCCTGTCTCTCTCCAGGTGTGGAGTTCGTGGTTCCCAGGACTGGATTTTATTGCAAGCTGTGCGGGCTGTTCTACACCAGCGAGGAGGCTGCGAAGGTGAGCCACTGTCGCAGTGCTGTCCACTACAGGAATTTGCAGGTAACTGTCAGTCCTCCTTGCCCAGCACCCTGTGGGGGCCCCGGTGTCCACACTCACACCAGGCATCCAGAGTCTTCAGCTTTGCTCGTTCCTGCTATCAGCTCCCAGGCACAGGGATCCTGTGCACACACAAGCACACCTGCTTCTGTGAGTTTCTGTGTCCTTCCCCTTGTGGACAACTCCCAAATCCCTCAAGCTGTTCCACATGGTGGCTGGCTCCCGTGGGCTCCCAGAGCATCTGTCTGCACTATAGTACTTACACCACTCCACTTGGCCTGGCTTTTTAAACATGTGCCTCCCCAGCTAGACGGAGAGCAGCTCAAGTTAGGCTGGTGTTCTGGCCCAGGGCAGGGCGGACTCCTTGCCACCAGCCCTGGGTGTGTCCAGCTGCTCTTATTTTTGTTTCTGTCCCTCTGTGCCGGTAACCCTGTTTGCTAGAATAAGATCCACAATTGTGTCCCATTTAAATGTTCATCCAGGCAGCATATAATTATCACAAGCCAACTAGTTACCAGACAGTGTTGTAGACTCTGGGGATACCACAACAAAAGCAGGCAAAATGTCTTCGTGGGGCTTCTGTTCTAATTTAGGAGACAAGCAATAAACAAAAGAAATGTGTTATGTAGTATATTAAAAGATCATATTTTAAAATACACTATGTGTCATATTTCATCCAATCTAAGGTGCTATCATCTGTAAGACTCAGTTTTATTTATGTGGTGCTGGGATCAATCCCAGGGCCTCAGGCATTGCAAGCACAGACTCCACTGCTGAGTTACATCCCCAGTCTAACATTATTTCCTGCCACTATCCTAGAAAAGCCAATGCTGAAAATTAAACAGTGAGACTCCATCAATTATAAAGTACATTCTGATTTCACAGATGTTAATAAGTTTTGAAAGGAGTCAATCAACCATTTAACATGGTAATAAGTTCCCAGTGTATAGCCCACCCGATATTGGTATATTTTCATTTATATTTGTGGTATATTTATATCAAGTGTAGTATGTGGTTTTCATAATTAACTTCTGGCACGGGCTTGGTTTAACAGAGGCAGGGTCGGCCATCTTGGGGCACCTCCCATTTTTGCTATAAGAGTCAGACTGGTGGTTTTGACACGGTTCAGCTCAGGAAGTCCCATGATATCTGTGCTCTGATTCTGGGTCAGGCTTTGCTGTCAGAACAACACTGTTAAAAGTGACTGATCTAGTGGTTCTTAGCCAGGCAGGGTATGAACTAGAGTCACCTGAACAGTGCTTTGAAAGTCCATGTCCATGTACTAGACCAGATATTCAGTAGGCCGGGGTGAGAGGCAAGGATATATAATTCGAGAAAGTTCTCCAGATGACTAGAAAGTGCAACCCTAGTCAGGAAATTCAGACATGGCGCCGACTCTCTTCTTTCATACTTGAGGAGACTGAGACTCAGAAAGAAGTGATGTGATTTGTAGAAGGCCATGCAGATGGTGAATTACTGGGCCCAGGACTGGGTCACCTGATTCTGAATCACTTTCCTCTTTTTACTCTACTGAGCTGGTCTTGGAAACCGAGAGCCATAGCGTTGTAGCCTGGGTTACCGTTTGTAAGAGACTATCCTTGGCCGGGCTTGGCTGTGGTGAAACCCAAGTCATTCAAGCCTCTTGATTTCCCTCTGGAGAGCAGCTGCTCTGTGACCAAGGCAGCCCCAGGTCCTGCCTCTCTTGGGGGGGGGGGCTGACTTTGCCAGAGCGGGGAGTTCAGACTGAGGACAGTCACTGGGCCTGAAGACCTTATCGCCTGAACAACAGGATGAAACCTATAAATGGCAGGGCTGGAATGGGTTCTGGAGACCATCTGGTCCTGATTTCCCTAAACCTTTTGTCCCAGCTGGTGTCTTTTTTAAATGGAGCTTCCTGGATTCCTCTTTCTACCTGCTACCTCAATACCTCTAGGCTGGGCCCTAGAATCTGCGTTTTAAACAGTCTCTCCGGCAAGCTGTGATAACTTGATGTGAGAACCTTTCACCTACCCAGCACCCTCGGTGGGATTAACTAACCTCCAGGGCATATCTCACACACCCCAAGCTTTCCGTCCCCCAGAGTCAGAAGTGTTCAGGCTTCCTGGGGCCTGTTCTTTTTTCCGGGGCAGTGGACCACACCATGTCTGGGCAGACTCCCCTCCACAGGGCTGGCCAGCGCCATTCCTGAGGTCCCCAGACACATCAGGTGCAGGCGTTAGCTAAGCCCTGCAGGCCGGCCAACCTCGGTTCGGGTTTCACGGGTGCACCTGTCCGGGGCCAGAGCCTCTGCCACGGGTTCCCCAGATAGGGTTTCCGCCAGTGGCCTTGACAGGGTGCCTCTGTTTACCCCGCCTCATCCACCTCACACCAGATTGCATGCATGAAAAGTGAAGAGTTCAGACCTGGGCAGCAGGTGCTGGCTGACCCCTTCATCAGGCAACTTGTAAAATTAGGGCACGCCCGGAGCCCTTTCAGTGGGGTATGGGGATCGCCCTTGGAGCGGGAGCAGGTGAAGGAGCCCCCATGCTCTCCAGGCAACCCCTGCTGTGCCCCTCCCTGGTCGTGGTCACACGAGATCCACCGGGGAGACCTGGCAGAGCAGGGGAGGCGGTCTGGTAGGAGAGCAGCCCCTCCCGAGTGTGTATCCCTGCCTCGCTGTGCGCTCAGCGCTCTGTGGCTTCCAGCTTCACAGCAGTGCTGTGCAGTGGTGGCTGCTGTTTCCCTCACTCCACAGAGGGCAGGGACATCAGTCACTTCCCTGCTGAGAGCTAGGACTTGAACCCAGGCCATCTGACAAGACAGTCCACAATCTTAACCCCTGTGCTGGGCCTAACCCTTCTGACTCTTCGTCCAGTGCTCTTTCCACTATGTCTGCTGCCCCTACACAGTCAGAGGACCCCCCCGGCCCCTGCAGCCCCAGCCTTTCCCAGTTCTCTCACTGCTCCGGCTCCAAAGGCAGGCCCAGCCTGCACGCTGCCACCACCGTGTTGGCTGAGGGCCAATCTTAGCAGGGGATGCTTTGGGAGTGACGCAGGCAGCCCCACATATAGAGGAGATGGGCCCATTTTCAATCCCTCCAAGGACCTCCGGGCCTCTCCCTTACTCCCCCGCCATAGCCTGCCCCGACAGGAAGCAGGGGTTGGGAGTCTGCATTGTCAGGGTGGGCTGGCAGTGGTCTCCTGCCCTCCAGCTGGGCTCCCTCTGCCTCTCAGACGCAGACGTGCTGCCTAGAGCCTGGACTCTTTCTGGAAATCAGGGGAGTGTTCCTGAGGACTGGGTTTACTCGAGTCAAGCTGTTGAAAAGTGCTTGGCACCAGATGAGGGCTGTGGAGGTCGTGGGTCTTGTTAGTATCTGGACTTCCTACTTTTCTACCAGACACACATCTTATTTGTAAACTAAGCTAGTGGGGTCCTGGAGGAATGGGTGAGGCAGAGGGTGGCCCACCCAGTGGCCACAGTGGTTAGGAGGGGCCTGCCCCACCAGGCCTCTGCTGACACCTCCCTGCCCCCTTTATTCCTCTCTCCCCGCCACAGAAGTACCTGTCCCAGCTGGCCCGGGAGGACGTGAAGGGCACAGCAGGGGCAGGCAGCCCGAGGCCGGAGGACAGTGGAATGGTGCCACGCTTCGAAAGGAAAAAGCTCTGACTCGATGCTGCCCCTGCTGCCACTAGAAGCTAGACGGGGAGACTTGCTGAAGTGGGGCCCATCTGTTTAACGCAGAAGAGGAATGAAAGCCATGCAGGGCATGCGGCCTGGTTTGTTCCCAGACTCATTAGAACACCCACAAATGTCTCCGGGAGCCGAGTCGCCCTGGCGTGTTTGTCTAGCCTGCAGAGGGCTGTCGACTCTCTCCCCGTGGACCCTTTTTCTCTCCCAGAACCTTTCAGTTTGCTTTTTTCTCTCTTCCTTTCCCCTTTTCCCCTTCCCTCTCCCTCCTTCTGTGCCAAGGATCATTTCCTTTTCATAAAATCCAACTTCTCAGGGATTTCAGTGTTTAAATTTCTTGATAGGATATAGCAGGTCTGTTCTGGCTGAGTCATGCAGGAAGAGGCTTAATGGAAACTCTTGAGTCTGCAGAGCCACTTCAGTGAATCTTTAGCCGATTGTCAGCCTGGCATCCATGTGTCCTGCGTGTACCACTCACAGGGGCACTGAGTCAGGCTCTGAGACCTGAGAGGGCCCACCAAAGAGAACCAGTTGGCGAAGTGGGGAGTGGTTTGTGTGTATACCGCTTCTTCCAGCTGGACCCCACCTTTATAAAAAAAAATTGTCTGTTCTGTATTTTTTGTTTTGTTTGCATCATTTTGTTTGTGTGTGTGTGTGTGTGTGTGTGTGTGTGTGTGTGTGTTTGTTGTTCTGCTTTTTTGATTTCCTGAGACAGAGTTTTGTTATGTAGTCCAGGCTGCCTTGAATTCACTAAGTAACCCAAACTGGCCTTGAACTCACTGTGATCCTCCTGCCTCAGCTTCCAGTGTGCTGGGATTACAGGCGTGTGCCACCACATCCAGCTTGGAAAACTCCCATTTTTAGTATCTCTTTCACCCTCCCAGCTATTCTAGAAATCTGCCAGATTTAAATGCCTGAAAGTAACCTCAAATTAATTTTATGGAGAAAGAGAAGAGCCTTTCATTGTGGAAGCTCTTATAAATTCGTTCCAAATTTATTTCCCAGCTCTTCATTTCAGGGGATGTTAGGATTTTTTTCTATTCTAGGCAATGAATTTTGTATAGATTCATTTGAAGTAAAAATGAGAATAGAAGTGTCTTCTCCCTGTAGCTAAAACGGCAGTTGGTGTGGACTTCGGTACTGCTGGCCTCTGCTGCTGGAGGCATTGGCTGGAGACGAACAATAGCAAGGAGATGACATCTTTGACTCATCCTTGGTGCTTGCATTTGGGGGTCCAAAGACCTTCCGGTGGGATGGTTTTAATCAGTGGGGAAGAAGTGAAGGAAATCCGAGGCTGTGGGGCTGAAGAGGGGCAGTGAGGCCTGGCAGGTACTGGCAGGAGGCCCTTTCCAACAGGGCAGAGGACAGAGGGCTGCTCGGGGCTGACCACTTGTGCACACTTTGATGTCAGAACGTCATGAAGAACAGAGTCCTTATTTCCTGTGGGGTCAGCACCTCAGGCACCAGCCGCTGGGGTGCTGGGTCTCGGTCTGATACTCCAGCAGAAGGGGACAAAGGTGCTAGGAGAACTGAGGATCTGCTAGAGTTAGGGAGTGACCCTCAGGAAGGTCTGACGGCCCCTGATGCTGTGTCTGTGAACTGAGACTCCCTAGAAGGCACCCGCCATGGCGTAGTTGGTAAAAAGTAAAGCAAGGAGGATGGGCAGCTCCTCCCTGAGGGTGGACAGGGTGACTGGGCAGGGGTTGTGTCGGGTTGCACTTGCATCTTCTTGTTCTGCACATTCGGACTTCTGCACTAATGGAAGAAGGGCACAGAGATGAACGCTGATGTTTGTCAGTGGGGAAACTGAGGCACAGAAAGGAAACTAATGCAGAACCTAAAATGATCATGTGTCAGCCTTGAAGCCTGTGGTCCCTGACAGGAAGAGAGCAGTTGGGAAGCTGTGAGAGAGAAGTAAGGCAATATCAGAGGAAGACAGACCGGTCTGGACAAGAGTGGTGAGGAGAGGCCGGAAAAGCAAGAAACCTGAGCCCACTGTCATGCATCCTGGGCCCTTGGGGAGCTTGGTCTCAAACAGAAAAGACTGAAGATTGGGGCTCAGCCCTGCCTGTTCCCTGGCTGACTCCAAAGGTTACCTGGCATTCTGTCCACTAGCTATGCCTCCTCCATTTCTCAGAAAACCTTTCAGCTGGGTGTCTTTATCCCCAGTGAGGGGAGCTCTGTGAATCTGGCCGGAAAGAGCCTACTGCCTCCATCAGAGACTGGAACTGTGTGTTGTCAGAGAGACTGGAAGCTCTGTCCCCCAGTAGAGTGGAAGCAGACCTCACCAGGTCCCGCCAGCCTCCACCCCAGCAGCATTTCCATAGAAACCCAGGTGGCTGAGTTCCCAAACAGTGTAATGGCTCCCCGGCTGGTAAACTGACCTTCACACTAAAAAGCTGCAGGAAGCCTCCAGGAAGGAGAGAGAAGAGGCTGTCTCTGCTTTCAACCACGGCCTTCAGTTTCAAATCATCAGAGATTCTACGCATGTGTGTCTATATACATATATATATATTTATTTTTATTTATTTTTATACAATTCCATTGGCTTGGCCCTTCACCGGCCCTGTAATTTGCACTTTTTATTCTTATGTGTTAATACAATGCAGTATTAAAGGCAACCAGGAAAATATTGATTTGGGTTTTTTTTTAAGATTGTTTTTTTTTGGGGGTACCGGGGATCGAACTTGGGACCTTGTGCTTGCAAGGCAGGTGCCGGAACCACTGAGCTAAATCCCCGGCCCCTTTAAAGCTTTTTCTTCAATGTTTTTTGGTCAAACTTTTCAGTGTCTCCCCCCAAAAGTTGCCTGAAAGCAGTTGCTGCCTTGAGCAATAGATTGATTTGCACCCTGGGTTGATGTGACAGAGCCCTGTGTAATCTCTTTTTCACTGTTAAGACCGGGGATAAGTGTGTGCTACAATTCTCCCGAAGAGTCTGGTGAACGCGGTGCTGGTGTGAGCAGCCGCCCTTAGTGTCAGGGTCTCCCATCCTGGAGTAGTCCAAGACGGTGATCTCTCAGATTATACTTCAACTGGACCAGTTTGTTCTGCAAATTTAGGAGAAAAGAAAAGAAGAAAAGAAAAACTAGTTCATTTAAGTTTGAACTTGTAAAGTATTGGAATTTGAGTGTCTTATAAATTGTTGCGCTTTTCCTGATCTGTATAACTGACCACAAAGTGTTTGTTTTTACAAAAGAAAAAAAAGATTTTTAATAAAGAGAATCTGAAAGCTTGTGAGTAGGTGGCCATGTGTCATACAGGGGTCCCTGGACATTTGGCTGGGGACACCCCACTGAGCATAAAAGTTGGGATTTGCTGCCTCTCTGACTCTTAGACGTTTTAAAGGATCGAGGGGAAAGCACAAAACAGCCTCCCTAGGATGGTGGTTAGGAAACTGAAGAGGATCAGAGGTTCTCAGGGTAAGGATCGGAGCGGAGACCAAATGAAGGGCTGATCAGGTAGAAAACCTCTTTGCTCTTACAAATCCCTGGCTCTGCTCTTCAGTCTTCTGGTGAGGGAAGCCCATTGTCCCGGCCCGAACCAGGACAGGCCATATCTGGTGGCTCCATCTCTGTGACAGTGGAGAGCTGATGGTCGGTGACATAGCAGGCCCAAGCAGTGACTGGCCCTGCCACTGCTAGCCCTGTGACTCCCTAAGACCCACTTCCTTGGGTGTAAAAGAGGATGCTGATATTACTCACCCCAGGGTTAAGATACTTGCTGGGAGTACACTTAGTATGCTACAGGGCACCAAAGCTTGTTTTTGCAACTGTAATCTTCAAATTTCAGGACTTCTTCAGTTCTTTTTCAATCATTTCTTCTAGGAAAACAATGCCAGTCTCCTGGACCCAGGTGACCAGTCCTTTGAATGGCTTCAAACCTCCTCTGGGCCCTTTCCTCTTAGCAGCGCTCCCAAATCAGCGGGGAGGGGCTGGGCAGCCTGGCCCCAGAGGCAGAGTGGGGCCACCTGTAATTACTGGGAGCAGATTATAGATCTGAAGAAAGTTCCTGCTGAGCCTGTTGTGGCAGGCTGCCCCTCCTGCATCCCCACCCCACAGTGGCCGTCCATCCGCCCATCCGTCCATCCGTCCATCCGTCCATCCAGGGCTGAGCTCAGGCCTCCAGTTCCCCACAAGAGGCCTGGGGAAACATCCTTATCTGCAGCTGCTCTTTGTACCCAGCTGGCCAAAGCAGGGAATGGGCTAGAGCTTGTTCTGCTGCACAAGTTCAGGATGCAGGGTGCCCAGGGGTGGCCCTTGTGGCAGGCCCCAGTGTGTTGCTCTGTACAGCCCAACTTTGGAGAACACCATCCATGTTGCACGCGGTAAGGCGGAAGCCCCTGGAGTCAGGCTGCCTGAGTTGCAGCTGTTCCCCCAAGTCTAGGGAATCCCATCTGCTGTCTGATGGCCCTGTGGGCCTTCCACTTGGTTCTGAGCCAGGCCTCTGGGCTAGAGCCCTGACACTCAGGTTCTTCCCTGTGCCTACAGGGATCAGCTCTCCCTAGGGATCAACTCCAGGCTGTCGCTGCCTGATTCTGCATTGAACCTAGACACCGGGTTGCCCCTCACAGTGCCTTCTGGGTCAGGCCACTTTCATGCTGACCTTGGCCCCATCTGGCCCGAGACTTTTGTTCTGGAACATGAAGAACAGGGACTGATTGTGCACCTAGGCAGTGGTGAGGCATCCAGGTTCACTCCTCATAGCTCCTCATTGTCTTTTCCTACGATGGTGGCCTTATAGGACTTTGGTCCCAAGTGGAATTCTAAGCATATAAGAACCCAGACACCCCTAAGCCTTAGTCCTTCCTTTTGCAAGAGAAAAGCCCAGAGAGAGGAAGTGACTCGCTTAAGGCAACACAACTTAGGAGGCTCCAGATCTCCCAGGTAGTTCTGCTGGGGCCACATGGAAGAATTTAGGCTACTCCAGTTAGATCACGTCATGAATGTCCCCGGTCCAACCCTACATGGACTTTGACTTTCAACAAGGCACTCAAACTGTTGATCCTTGTGCTTTGTATGCCTCAAAATCACCTGGAGAGCTTGCTAGAAATACAGATTCCTGGGCCCCTCCTGTGGAGAGTCTGGTCATGGAGAAAGCCTCTGGATGACCTAATGGAGTGCACTGATCACAGTCCAAACAGTGCCACCCTAGATGCAACTGGGGATTTCCCCAGCAGCTTGTAGAATAGAAGGGGCATTTATTTTACTGGGTGGAGGAGGGTGCAGAGAGATGAATGGGGACCATTCAAGGTGGAGGAGACGCTGGTGTGGAAAAGGCTTGTGAGTGGGAGATAGAGCAAAGGAAACCAGCCTGGCCATGGCAGATGGAGCCATGCCATGAGTCTGGGTTTGGGGCACATGGCGGGGCTCCTACTCACTGCGCTTAGTCAAGTCAGCCTTCCAGGGCTTTGTCTTCATTAAGGGCTGGAATCTTGGCTGCCGTGGGCAGTAGGAAGGCTCCTTGAGATCTGGTGAGATCCCAGCTCTTGCAGACAGAGAACTGTGCAGAGCCAGCAGTCTTGCCGGGGAGACTTCTGGGTTCTTCTGACATCTCCAGAGCCATGCTACTATCAGCGAGGTACCCTGAGGTTCACACACTTTCTCTCCTATCATGCATGGGCCATTACAGTATTAGTTCTGCTGGTTTTGAGCCCATCTTTGTGTCATCCCCTGAGTGTGCACAGTGCAGGATGTTGTCCCTTGGCCTCTACGCAATGGAAAAGGGGAAAATAATGCTCAGAAAGACAAAGTGGTTTGCAAAAGTTCAGGCAGGCAAGGCAGTAGGCAGCAGAGTTAGATTCCAACCCAGGTCCACAGGGCTCAAACCTCTTAACCACTACTCTCCCCTGCCTGTCTCAGGCCTGGGGTCATCCTTTGTTCCTACATCTTCCTAAAGCCCCTAGAATCTGGATGCACCGAGAACATCCTAGTCTAACTGGACTTGAGGTGCTTGTGACAGCCATCCTAGTTTTTGAATTCTAGAAACTAATCTCACAAATTCCTCCCCTCCCTAGAAAGTAGGTGAAGAACCCCGTCTCCCAGAGGGAAACAGAGAGGAAGGCCAAAGGAAGTTTCTTTCTGAGGATTTTGCCTGGAGAACCGGCTCTCTGGGAAAGAGAGGAAGGAGGGACCTGAAGGCTGCTCTGCCTCAGGAGGGGAGGGGAGGGGAGGAAAGGGAATTGCTGTGCTGTCTGCTCTCAGGGGACTTGGGAGTAGAGGAGTGTGACCAAGAGGGGATTCCCCATGGCCCCAGCATGCCAGCCCGTGCTGTGCTCATTCGACCTCTCCTTCCTAAGTAAAAATTGGTCGTTTACTTACCCACCACCTCTTTTCGACAAGAAGTCAAGATGATATATAACACATGCCAGGTGTGACCAGACTAAGCCAACAGAAAAAATTTTAAATGAGGCTTGAAGAAGATTGGAGGCAGCAAGTATGTGCTATGCAAGGGTCTGACAGAGTAGTAGTGAGTGAGTCTGACAGAGTGGTAGTAAGTGAGCGTGAGATGGGATTGGGAGTCAAGGCAAAGAGAAAGGAGGTCTATTACATGGAAATCTTGTTAGTACAGAGACAGCTTTCCAGTTTTTCCAGGGGAGAGTGTTCTACCTGACTGTATGTTCTAGAAGCACTTTCCTTTGGGGTGAGCAGAGGCACTGAAAAAACCCTCAGGCAGACAGCAGTCCCACATTGGAGGGGAGCAGAGTGGACACCCCTCTGAGTGGGACAGAAGGCGGCGCCTTCTCTGCGTGAAGTGGTCCCTCATGTCAAGATAACATCTCCCGGCATCCCAAGGCTCAGAGTTGCTTAGCTCACCTGACGGTAATGCCCTGTGCTTGGGGACAAGGTCTTCCCTTCCCTTCCCACCCTCCGTCCTAACCCTAGGGGGACACGGTCCCTGTCATCATCCCCTGCCCCAGCAGGGAGCCTGGCCTGAGGAGCACACCCAGCGCCTCGGCTTACGTGGGGCAGACGGAGCCGGGGCCTGCACGCTGTCTCCACCCCAGCCTCCAGGCCGTGGAGTTCCTCGGATGCTCTCGGCCTGCCCTACCCAGCCCTGCCCACTGCACCCCTCCACCCGCTGCTGGTTCCCGTGTTTCCTACACGGCCCCTTCCCATCTCCTTGGTTTTGGATGTGGTTTGCTCACTGCCTGAAATGTCCTCGTCCTTTCTCACCGCTTGGAAACTATGCTTTCTTTAATGTTCTCCTTAACTGTTACCTTCTTTATGAGGCCCTTGATCCTCCATGGCCTCCCCGGGAGTTCCTGCTCCCCCGTGGTGTCCCAGAACGGTCTGTACCCCTACCCCAGGCTCACTCCAAGTCCCCTCTTTGTGGGCCTTCTCGTGTGGCCTTGTGATCTGTTCACAGATTTGCCTCTACAGCAGTCATAGAGGCTCTAGGGGCAAGGAGAGTGTCCTGCTTCTCAGTGCCAATCACGGGGCCAGTATTGGTGGGTATTACTTCCCATTCCTGGGGCCGACCTAAGCCCCAGGCCTCTGCCCAGACACTAGGCACTGTGAGGATTGGTCTGGCTGGCTGGTTGTTGGAGCTGGGTGGGTCCTGGGACCAGTGCCAGGGAGTATCCCACCCACCCACTGCCTTTCCCGAACCCATCCTTCCCTCCCTGTTGTCCCTTAACTCGGGGCCAGCAGTTGGTTACATAACCCTGCCTGTATTGCCCCAAATTCAGCCTTTTCATAGCCAGATTCTTCTGGACCTCCCAGGCAGGACTCATCTCCCTGTGCCCCCAGGGGCATCCCCTCCCTAAACCTGTCTGTCCTCACTCTGCATCCTCACCTAGTGAGACCCACCCAGTTCTTCAGGTCCTTCCCAGGCAGAGCTGGGAACAAGGCAAGGTTTATGGCAGTTGTGTCAACACTGGCTGGATGACCTAGGTTCACGCTGCACCTTGGAAACCACACCTGTGTGCCTGATGCCCGCATCTCATCGATGCACCCTCCTATCCAGCATATAGGAGGCACTGGCAGGGTGGGGTTGGGCTAAGAGCTTGGGGCCAGTGATTGGAAGAGTAGAGGAAGAGAGACCTTGGTCTGGATTGATTACGCTGGCCGGGTGATTAATAATTAAACCTGACCTGTTCTCAGGGACACACACCCTGCAGCCAGGAACCAGGAGAGTGCAGAGGCTGAGAAGGCATGTGAAGCTCAGCAGGGCCCCCAGGAAGCTCTGCCTCTTAGACTCAGGGCCTCCTGCTTCCTGTCCACCTACGTAAAGACTATGTCTACAAATCTTCTCAATGAAAGCCTTTCCCCACTTTCCCCGCAGTCCCTGATCTCTGAGAACCGAGCTCTGGGCAGGCCTGGGCCATTCCTAGGGTGCAGCCAGCCTTGGCAGGTCTGCCCTGGGGTAGGATTTGCAGATCAGGTGGGACTTCAGCTGCACTTATTACCATCTTCTCTTACCCTTTGAGCCATACGTGGTGTTTGTCTTTGCAGTAGCCCTTCCTTTTTCTTCCTGTGAGAAAATCACTGCTATTTATGAGAACCCATTCCACGTGACTTGGGGATTTCGACAGTCTTGATGTCAACTTGATTGGCTTTCGCAGTTAGTAAAAGAGATCTGGCTGTGTCTAGGTGGTTCGTGGGGCTGTGACCTTGGGGACTGTATCTGGTCCCTAGCCCCTTCCTCTCTAGTGCTGTTCTGTACTCTGCTTCCTGGCTGCCGTGAAGTAATCAGCTTTGCTCTAATACACCCTTCCGCCATGTTGTTTCTGGCTTGGGGACAGCTGACCATGGACTGAATCCTCTGAAACATTGAGATAAACGTCTCCTCCTCTAGTTTTGAGTATCAGGTATTATGTCCTAGGTCTTATCAATCAGAGTACTTTGACCTCTTAAGTCATAGTGATTGGTTCAGGCAAAGGAACCTGACCCAAATGGGCCCACAAAAATCTTTCTCATGATTTTTTCAGAACCATCAAAAAAGAAACACGCTAATTGTGAGGTTGTTAGCTATACTTCAGGAGTTTTCCAAGTGCGGTCTGCAGTTCTCTGCACAAGGTCAAAACCTTTTTATAATCACATTGAGATTTTATTTGCCTTTTTCACTATGCTGACATTCACACTGATGGTGCAAAAACGACGATGAGTGGCATCTTTGCTGTTCAGTGGGAAAAAGCTGAGAGGCAGAGCTGTGGCTCTGTTCAACAGCAGTAGAGTGCAACTGTATGCTCCTTGTCCTGGTCAGGCTTGACTCAGGAATCGAAACTCAGTTGGTCTTGAGCCGGGTGAACTCTGTGCTCTCCAGGTTTGGGGCTGTAGTTATAGAAGGCTGATGCTCTGGTCATACCACTCCAGGGTACAATAGATATGGTACCTATGTGGGTGTTCTCACTGGCATTGTGCTGTGTACAACCTACACAGCCACAAGCATTGGTCCTGAGAACTGTCCCCTCCAAACTGTTCCGTATGACTCTGGGCCCATGAGATACAATTCATGAAAGGATGCCATAGTTAAATACGTTGGAGAAGACTGCATGCTATCTATCCCTCTCTTGGAGAGTCTCAGTAAAAATCTATACTCTAAAGGTTCTAAAGGAACATGGTTACTTTATTCTTTCTACCCCCAATTATTTTATCATTTGACATGGAAGGCTGGGCTTTAGCAAATACTCTTGAAAAGTAAGATGGTGCCATATTTCCACGGGATCTACATCCACAAAGTATGGATCAATAACATTTGAGAAGAATCGTGTCCGTACTGAATGTGTGCAGGCCCTTTTCTTCTGTTATTTCCTACATAATATAGTACAGCTATTTACGTAATATTTCTGTTGTGTGGTTATTGTAAGTAATGTGGGGATAATTTGAAGTATATAGAAGGAAGAGTGCGGGTGTCACTTTCTCATCACTGGGACAAAATACTCAACCCCGACAGCGTAAGGCAGGAGAGATGGATGTTGGCTCACCGTTTCAGAAGTTTCAGTCTCCGATTGGCAGCCTCAAACACAGAAATGGTGTGGAGGGGGGCCTGCCACGGAGGGGCTGCTCAAGTCATAGTGGCCAGGAAGCGGACAGGAAAGGGAGGATCCAGGAGGGAGATGCACCCTTCCCGGTCACGCCTGAGCAGGCCCCTTCTCCCAGTAGCCCATTCAGGCATAAACCCATCAGTGGATTCATGTACCACTGACAGGTATGGTGCCCCCAGAATTCGGTTGCTTCCAAAAGCCTCACCTGTGAGCACATTAGTTTTGGGGGGATATTCCAGATCCAAACCCTAATAGTGGATTTTAGGCAGATATGCTCTTTTACATAGGGACTTGAGTATTCACTCATGGACTTTTGTATCCATGAGGGGATCCTGGAACAGATGCCTTGTGGATGCCAGGGGGGGACTGTACTGTTGACTCTGTGAGAGCAGGGACTATGTCTGCTTCATTTTCTGCAGCATGCTCCAGGCCTGGTGTGTACTCAGCACATTGCAGATGCGTGAAAAGTTTGTTGAATAAATTAATGAGTTGATGAATGATTGATCTCTGATCTCCTTAGTACTCTCTGTATTTACAAAAGTGAAGTCATTGTAATGCATTATTTATGTCTTTTTGCCAGCGCTGAACTCTGCTGTGGTCAGTTGTCTTCCCAAAATCCAGAGATTTTAGGATGCAATGAGATTGTAGGTATTTCAATCTGTTCCCTGTGTTGGAAGCCCTGGGCAAACACAACTGTTTCACATGAACCCAGCCTCTTGGAGCCCACCGCCCCCCTTCTGTGGTTTGGGTTGGAGATAAACCACAAGCAAGTCCTTCCCAGCCGTTTTCCTGCCGTTGACAAAGAGTGAGCACCAGCCTTGGAAAAGGAAAGGCGGACAGCAGCTCTGACTCCATTCTGCAATTCCGGGGTGGTTGAGCAATAACGAAGCCCTGGGGAGCACTTCTGTGGAGCTGTCAGCTTCAGCCTTACTTCCCTTTTCTAGAAGGAAGAGTCACTAAGGCAGGGAATGAAAATATCCTAGAAACCCTAGGGTTTTAGAAAGTGCAGGAATTTGAGGACAGAGGCAAAAGAAAGAATGAGAATATCCTACTTTCTGTTACCCTGCAAGGATTAAACTATAGCCTGAAGCCAAATCCAGCCCACTGCCTGTTTTTATAGTGTCTGCAAGCTAACAATCATTTTAAAAGGGTATTTTATGACATGTGCAAATTATGTGAAATTCAACTATCATTTTCAGACATAAAATCTTGTTACACATCAGCAAGAACAGATGAACATTTGCAATAGATTTTAATGATAGAGGATGCTCTGAATTCCAACTAAGCAAAATGTTATTCCTCAAAACAGAATTTTTTTTCTTCTCATTAGGAGTCCTGTATTATCCAAGAGCTGTATTATCACTCTATCATTATGTTTTTTATCTTCGTCAATGAAGTCTCATAGAAATTTTTTTTCTCCTTTGCCTTTTATTCACCCACGTAAGAATCTTGATTGTACCTCTTGCTCACAAAGACTAAAATATTTAGTAGCTGATCATTTACAGAAAAGTTCATCAACCCTGCTCAAGTGGATTATCTGCATTGACTTGCACTGTCACATGTGGCAGGGGAGAAGGAGTCTTTTCATCTGGTATCAGTCACCAGATCCTCACGGGAGCCATCTGTGTACGAGGCCCTCCCCATGTGTTTCCTCAATAGACAGAGCAGATCTGTACCCCGAAGGTCAGTGGAGACTGACCAGCCTGTGGGTGTGCATAGGAAGGCACAGTAATGAGGCAAAGTAATTTCTGACAGCTTTAAAAAAAATTTTTTTAAGCTTTGGAATTTTAAATGTGTCGGCTTGTCAGTAGGTCACCTTGGCCATGGCTGCCCAGAAGGGCTCCGTCTGAGGAGTTGCGGAAGGGTGTACATGGAAGGCAGGATCAGGTAAGCACCACGAGACCAGCACGGGAGAAGCCAAGCCCGGAATGTCAACCAGGATAGGGTGGCGCTGTCATGTTGGTTTGGGCAGGAGGCCAGAGAGTTAGCAGCACCAGCACATGAAAAACAAGACCAGGGGCTCAGGGCACTTTCCCGCTCTCTACAGAGGATGGCTAACAGGGTGCCTTGGTGGGCTCAGGGACTCCTTAGTCCAGAAAGAGTGCAGGGATGGCCCTCTTAAGAGGCTCAGTAGTTGACAAATGCAGCTTTATTCTTTTAGATTCGGAATCTGCCTTTATGGCTGTGGCCTTCAGAGGGGTCCATGGTAACCTCATTAGGTTCTCTCAGAAAACCTGCGGGTGAGGCCTCAGGTGTGTCAGCTTTTCCACACCTCCTGGATGGGGGGCACCAAAGGGAAATAGAGGGGTCCCAGTTCACCGAGGCCACACCTTTGGTCTAAAACAGCACGAGTTTGTGATCTGATCCCTCTTAGGTCTCCAGGCTGGTAGGGAGCAAACTTCACCTAGACTGTAACCTCTTCTCAAAGAGAAAAGCAGCCCAGAGAGACCATCTGTAACCCCGCCACCCGCCATGGATTTCACACCCCATGGGACGGGGCACAGCATGGAGGCAGAGCTGCCCTAGGGTGTCTCCACAGCTCACCTCAGGCTCTCTGTTGCCAGAGTCCACCCAAAAACTGGCTCTAGGGCTGGCCACAGACTGATTTCTATGGACTTGAGACCTTGGAAGCCCAGGTAGAATCCTGCAAGCTGTTCTTGCTAACCCACAGCTTGGGAGTAGCCTGGTAATGGGAAACGCATGTGGGCCTGGGCCCAGATGAGCTTCGCCTGGAGTCCTGGTTCTACCACTGAGTAGCGCCTCTGTTGTTGACCTTGGTGAGTAACAACTTCCATAAGGCGCAGCAAACTTGAGCGTGAAGTGGAGATAATGACTGAACTGACTAAAAAGAAAAGCGCTGGGCCTGGGATTTAGCTCAGTGGTTCTACTGCCTGGCTTGCAAGCACAAGGAGCTGAGTTCGATCCCCAGTACCTAAAACAGAAAAAAAAGAAAAGCACTAATGTGGTGGTCTACATCTATAGTCCAAGCTAGGCAGGAGGCTCAAAGCCAGCCTTGGTAACTTAGTGAGACCCTGTCTCAAAATAATTTTTTAATAAAGGGCTGGGAATATAGCTCAGCGTGAAGGCCATGGGTTCAATTCCGAGTAACACACATACAGGAGTTTAAAAAAAAAAGGCAAAAATCCTCTTCTTTAACAACCAAATCCAGCCAGGCATAGTGGTGCACACCTATAATCCCAGCACCTGGGAGGCTAAGGCAGGAAGATTGCTGCAAGTTCAAGGCCAGCCTGGGCTACATTGTGAGTTTAAGGCCAGGCTGAATGACATAGTGAGACCCTGTCTCAAAACAAACAAAACAACCAAATCTCCTAGATATGCATTATTAATACTTTGGTTCAAATACTTTGACTTTTTCTAAGGTTTATACAACTGATACAAATATGCATCTATCTATTTTTGAGACAAGGTCTTGCCATGTAGTTCTTCAGACCAGCCTTGAACTCACTATGTAGCTCAGGCTGGCCTTGAACTCATAGTGATCCTCCTGCTTCAGCCTCCCAAGTGCTGGGATTACAATATGTATATTTTATAAACTAAATATTACAGCGTGCAGTGGCCTGACACTTGCTTTATTTCCATTCAGTATTGTATCATATGTATCATTTCAAGTCAACATCTATAACTTATTCTGGTTAGTGGTGAGTAGTATTTCCTAATGTGGATATATAGTAATACAAACTTCTGATGCTTTTCTATTACAAACTCGCTGCAATGAACATGCATGCTTATAAATGTACATTGTTGTAGTCAGGGTTTGCAAGGGAATAGATTTAATACAGGACACATAATTTATAGGATTATTTTATAATATTCACCCAAAAAGTCAAATGCAGAGGAGTGCAAGAGATCTGTCCATGCGCTAGAGACCCAAAGAATCCAGCCAAGGGCCTGGATCCCATAGCAGTGTGTGGCTCACGAGTCCAGCTGAAGGCCTAAAATCCAAGGCAGTGTCCCCCATGAGTCCAGCCGGAGGCCCAGAGCCCACAGCAATGTCTCATGCAAGTCCATGTTGAGGATCTGCACTGGGGAGGCTCAAGGACCAGTGGAGGAAGCCAGAAAGCCTGCGCCAGGGGATGAAGGATCTGTACCACCAAGCCGAGCAATCTGCACAGAGCCAGGAAGCAACTCTCAAGGTGAAGACCAGAACTGCCCTGAAAAAAAAACCACCAGAGACAGCAGGGGCCCGAGCTCCTGTGATGATAACAGCTGACTTCGTATCAGGAAAACCACCCTCAGCTGGCTTTTCCTTCTCCAGGAAAATCAACAACATACAATCTTCCCCTCTAGTTCTTTTATGCTGTTGGCACCATGCTGACTCAGTTCAGCTGGGTGTCTCCACTTAAATTGACCATTATTTAATCCACCACATACATTATTTCAATCCCTTGAAAATGGGATTGCTGGGTCAAAAAGTCCACACATTTAAAACTCTAGTAGATTCTATCAATCTTTCTCCAGAAGTTGTGCCAATTGATACTTGCACTAGCAGTGTTCAAGAGTGCTCATTTCCATATATCCTTGCAAACACCTGATTCTAGTAATTTTCTAATTTTTGCATTTCCCTGACAACAGTGAAGTTGGATATCTTTTTATGTCTGCTGCCCATCTGCTTTTCTTCTCTGATTCTTTTTCTTTATATTCCTTGCCCATTTCTGGTTGGATGTTCGAGTTGTTCTTACTTGTTATCTGTACATTCAGCACAGATATCTGTTGACAGAAGAGAAACTGTTTTGAAGCACGCAGGAATAGGATGGGAGTCAGTCTAAAGCAGGTACTGGGTTCCAGAGGTGTGAGCTTAACACGAGGGACATTAATCCTGTCTGTTAAATGATGTTAATATTTCACTGAAGTCTACCATTAAAAAAAAAAAAACTATATCTGTGCTGCCATTCATCATGCAGGAGTTGAAAATATTCCAGTATTCAAATCTGCAATTTTTTTCTTTATGGCTTCTGGGTTTCCTGTGTTACACAAGCAGTCTCCTCATCCTGATGTTACATAATTGGTCTCCTGTGTTATTGGCTTCAGATAGTTACGTGTATAGTTGTACTATTTTAGGAATTTGTATTTGGAGCAGGTCCCAGCATAGGTGGGATTTCCTTTTCTCCTCAGTCCAAGCGCATTGCTGGGATGATAACTTTTTTCTATTAAAAAAAGGTCAGTGTGTGATCCCACTAACGTACTCATTTATACATACAATTTGACAACTTGTTAATACCGGGGATTAACAGAATGCTAATGCTGGTTATTTCTGTGTGGAGGGATTACAGGTGTCTTCTTTCTTTCTTTTATTTATTTATTTTTTTGAGACAGGGTCTCGTCAGGCAGTTTAGGCTGGCCTCAACCTCACTATGTAGTCCAGTTTGGCCTTGAACTCATACTGATCCTCCTGCCTCAGCCTCCCAAGTCCTGGGATTCCAAGCATGTGCCAGTATTCCTGGCTTGCACATGTTTTAAAATTGCCTCTCTTTTTATCTGTATTTTCTTGTTTTCCTACACAAACTACAAAGTGTGGTCATAACATACGGTGAATGCTTAAATTGAAAAAAAATTATCACAGTAAAAGACATATTGCCATTAATCCCCTTCAAAATACCCCTCTTTGCTTCAAACATACTTATCCCTTCACTCTTGCCACTTTTGGGAAGTCCTCTTGATGTCTCCAGTTGTGTTGTCATGGCTGCCTAAATGTCCTGAATTAATCTAGTGTTTACCTGTCATTTTGACTTTGGGAAAGAGCCAGGAGTCACATGGTATCAGATCTGGTGAATAGGGTGGATGAGGACACACTGTAATGTTCTTATTTGACAGAAATTTCTATAAACATTTGATCAATGAGGGCAATCAGACAATATGATGAATGTTTAACTACTATTAATCCCCCTCAAAATATCCCTTCTCATTTTGAATATACTTAATCCCACTGTTCTTGGCAATGTGTCTTTTACTGTAAAAAGTTTTTAAAATGTAAACATTCATTGTATTTTCAATCACTATTATTTGTGCTCTAAACTATTGAGGGAAAAAGAGTCCAGAGGAGTGCACTTTACCCAACACCTCATGCTGGCCCAGACAAGCCCTGTCCTTGAGAGGCAAAGAGGCTATAGCTTCAAGAGGGTGGTCCCTGCTGCCCTGAGGCCCCTGGGTCTCATGAATAGGGCCTGCTTAGTGGCAGAGGTGTGTAGCTCAATTAGGTAGATTTCTCTACAAGCCCACAGTGTTCACACTGACACAAAGGTGAGAGCTCCACTCACTGAACTAGGATGTTTACTCTAGCCACAAATCTTATTTCCTGATCCCTTTGCCTCCTGCCAAGTGGGTATGGCATACGTGTTGGGGAAAGTTCACTCTAAACACAGATTAAGTCAAACCAAATTATACTTCAGGCCAACTCATCCACGAGCATTTTATTCGGCTCATTCCCAAACAGCCAGTCTTCATGAATAATCTGAAACCAACATGATTGCCCATCACTGTCCCGGTATTAATTTGCACAGTATTTGATCCTTTTCAGTAACAACTGCATTGCTATTATTTGATTTGATCCATAGGCCAAATGGATATGCATAGGCATAACCATGCCCACCAGAGCACTTGTGGAAGTGTAGATAGGATCTGGAGGTTTGGTGTATTGTAGTTTCTCTTTTAAGCACCACAATTTTTGCATTTAGAACGTTTGAAAAAAAATGTCTCTTAAAATAATATTCGGTAAGTCCCTGCCTTGCTAGTCTGTAGACAGTGCAGCCATTTGAAATTTCCTGGGAAGGTTCTTGGATCAGAGATCGCACTAGGGTGCTAGGCACAATGGCCTCAGTTACTGGCATGCACAAACTTGTTTGCCCTAGGACTAGATGGCCCCTGCTGTTTTCAAAGATCTTGTTTCTGCCCTACAATCTTTCTTTCCCTTTCCTTGCTCTCCTGTTTGCCTTTTATGCTTCTCTCAGTAGTCAGTATGGTTATTTCCAGCAGTCACACTCCCTGCTAATTGTTTGTCATCTGTGGTAGGCAGGGAAGCCCAAAGGCCAAGCTCCACAAAGGCTCCACAAGAAGATCTAAGGGGCTTTTCTCTTCGCGGAGAGAGATGACAGGTGAAGTGATCTCGTTCCCTCATTCACAAGGCTTTTGGGGTTTTCTTTCTGGTTTCCACATCAGTGAGGTATTACAGCACTAGTCCCACTTTACACAGGAGGACATGGCTGCCCAGGAGACATAATGACACAGCCACATGTGTGACACAGCAAGCACCAAAATGTGGTCATTGTCCTCCGAAACATGGTGGTGAGATTCAGCCTTGAGGAGCCAAGTGGGAAACCTGGCTGGGCAGAACTCCCCAGAGCTCCTCGATTCTTGCCAGAAGAGTGGGCCACCTGCAGATCCTTGCCTCTGTGGGAGGCTTAACTGATCCATGAACCTGGCTCCCTTCTGCTAATAATAAAGACCCCTTCACCTGGCATTAGAGTTTGGCAAGTAGCTGTGTTTCCATGCAGAGCGCTAGTTCATGGCAGCTGGGTCCTGCAGCGGATCGTTCAAGCTTATCTTCTGTAGATAGCAATGTGCTGAGTGCTGCACAATTCTGACCCAGATTGAAATCAGTTGCAAAACATCTAATCCTGAACACACACATACACACACCCCCTAATCAGCCGACTTAAGCCAACTGCTCCTCACTGACATATCCTTTCCTCAACAGGCTGACTCCTCACAATGCTGAGCCCTGGGCCTAGCCAAGCTGTGGGCAGCAAAGATCCCAGGGACTTTGCCTGCTGCAGTAGGAATAGACTCTGTTTCCCTGAGCTGAGTGGCTGCCTTCTCCCCCACCGGGCCCGTCCTCACACTTTTCGCGCTGTGAGATGGCAGGATGGGAAGGAAGAGTCTGGGCGTCAGGCTGCAGCACACGCACAGCCAGGCACGAGGAGCAGCCTCGGCTATGCCCATTAATGCACACCACGAATTCTGTCATCCAGGGGAGAAGGCCTTGGTGGAAATGGTGGAAAATGAATCTTCCACTTTGAGAGATTTTACAGTCTTTTACAGGTAGCAGAGGACTAACAAAGGGCTCCACATCCATGGCTCTGATCGGTCAGTGTCAGTCCTCTAGTGTCCAAACTAGTGTCCAAGACCCTTTGTGGACTGGGCATGTTTTACCCCTTCCCCAGGGAATCACCCTCTCTGCTCTCAACCTTCCGCATCTTAGATCTGTACCCACACCCCATGACTATCACTTTCCGCTGAACACAGTATCCATTTTCTGTGGGGCTTATCGTTCCTACCAGTCTACTCTATGTGTACCTTCAGGGCGGACCCTGTGCTCATTTATCTTATCTCCTGAGGCTTTAATATCATGTGTGTTGTGGGGTGGTCAATAAAATTGTGTCGAAATAAAGCAGGAACTCTTTCTCTGGGCTGAGTGCACCTGAGAGAAAGAACAAGGCACCCCAATTCCCCGCTATACCCAGGAGCAAGAAGGACACCTCCATTCTAGCCTGCAGCAGAGTGTTTCAGATAGAAACTTCAGGGTCATGTGGTCCAGCTCTTGCATTCAGAGACCAAAGACTGAAATGCAAGCACCGGGCTGGGGACAGTAGGTGTCGAAAGCTTCATCTATAGCTGAGGGAGTTGAGGTTCCAGCAGCAGAAGTTACTGTGGTCAAGTCTGATGGGTAGAAGGTGACAGAGCAGAGATGTAAACCTATGTCTCCTGACAGAGAAGGGCATTTTCTGTGAAGGAGCCCACAGCCCCAACCCCTGAAGATCCAGCTGCCCTGCTGGGTTCCCAGCAAAAGGGTCTTGCTGCTTGGGCCTGGAAGGATTGAGGCACTGAGGCAGGCAGCAGCCGGCTCTGGTCCATTCGCAGCTCAGTGGCTGGAGAAGCTGTTTAGCAACTCTGCCTGTCTGAGGCCTGTAGTTCAGCTCCCCCAGCTCAGCCTCTTCACAAAAGTCTAGCGGGCAGTTACTAGCACATCACACAGCACCTTTGTCTGGAAGGCATAGTGTTTCCAGGGAGGAGTTTGTGTTGGCCCTACCTGTGGGGACAAGGGAAGTGGAGGCCTCCAGCCTCTGCCAGCACTGTTCCGAGAGGACAAAGGACAGCTCAAGTGGAAACAGGAGAGCAATGGCCCTGCTGGTATTCATGATAGTAGACGAGGAACTCCTCAAGGGCTTGAACTGTGTTTAATCTCTCAAGGCTGCAGCGGGTAGGAGAAACCTCAGGCCGATAGATTGTTTAGATTCAAATTCCAGTCCTGCCCTTTACTTGTGAGGTCCTGGGCATTTTTTTTTTTCTATCCTCAGTTTCTTTGTTGGTTATGTGAGGGAGATAACAGCAGTTTCTTGCTGGGTGTGGTGAAGACGGAGACATGGATGTGCTGGGCACACAGTAGTCACTCAGTATATGGTGGCGTCTCTATGCATTTTTGTAAGCATATCCTCAGTTCCCAGATTTATGAATCAATAAAAGTCCAGGGCTATTGAGAACTCCTCGACAATGGTGTCGAATGACTGGACTAAGAAGAGGAGAAGAAATCACCAGGATTAGACTCACATTTAGAGGAACTCTGTCTGGCTCAGAAACAGTTAAGGTGAAGACAGTCTGCTTCTAGTTAGGGAGCAGCCAGTAGAAGAATTTACAGATCTGTGGCTTCATGAATGTTCTCAATTTAGCATGTGTATGTGTACGTGTGTGTGAAGAATGTGTGAGATGCAGTATATGTGGTGTGTGTGATATATACGCACGGTATGTTCAGGTGCAGTGTGTGTATCTCTGTGTATATGAATGGGCTGTGGGTCGTGTATGTGTATATGTCTGTGTAGGGTGTGTACCTGTGCATGTGAGATGTGTCTATATGTGTGTAGTTGTGTTATGTCTACAGTAAGACTGGAAGCCTTGTCTTCTGCACCTTCAGTGGTGAAGGAAGGATGGAAGGCCACAAATGTTCACATAAAAAATATGTGGCCTTCCTTCACTATGGAAGATGACTCACAGACCAGGAAAGTGAGGCTCAGAGATGTCGCTTACTTACGATCAACCTCCTGGTTAGGTGCAGCTGCTGACCCTGGGCCTAGGCTTGCCTGACAACAGTAGGCACCGTGGGCCTGACTGCCGAAAAAGCCTCCTATGCAAATAGAGTCAGGGCTGTGTCCTGTGATCTCAGCGTCAGGCAGCCTTTCTTGTGGTGCGTTAGCTCAAATAGCAGCGCTCCACTCTGGCTCGCAGACCCACAGCTTCCTGTGCAAGCCTGTTGCCATTCTGGTTTTCTTTTTGTCAGCTCTTCCTCCGAACCAGGCCTCACCCCAGTGAAGCGGGCCCAAAAGGGAAGAACCCTGTGCTGACTGGAGGGGTCCTGGCCCTGGTGCTTCCCCATCTCCTTCTCACCCCCGAGTTTCTGGTTCCATCTTTCCTTCATTCACAAACTACCTCTAGGCAGATGTGTTGGTTTTTGCTCCATGTTTCATTTGTAGACAGTTGTCATTGCTGCTGCCACCAGTGCCAGACGTTCATCCTCATCGTCTGCCTGTTCTGCCCTGTTCCCTCCCCAGTCCCGGGGAAGGAGGGGCCCCACCCCTGGCATGCTGCAGCAGAGTGAGGAGGGGCCCTGTCGACCATGGAAGGTTGTAGGGCCCCCAGCTCCCCTCTTCTGTCAGGGGAGGGTGGCCATTATTTGTCCCAGCCTGGGGCTCCCCCTCTGGTTTCCTACTTGGAGTTACTTGAATTAAAAAAAAAAAATCCTTTTCTGGAAAAAGAGAGAGTGAGACGAAGCCTGGCCCCTGGGCTGTGGCAGAGGCCAAGCCCGCCTTGGCCCAGGACAGCCGCTGCAGGCCAGCCTGTGCATTACTCCTGAGATCCAGTGTGCCTGGGGCCCTGGAAAGCTCTAGTTTTCTGCCATTCCTGGGGCCCCCAATGAACAGCTACAGTTCCCCTCCTGCTATGTTCACAGCAAGGTCAGGCTTCAGCTGCAAGTGCTAAAGGCTCCTGAGCAGCTCCCTGCAGACCCAACGAATGACAGACAGGCATCCACTGGACTAAACCAGGAAATAAGACTCAAGGCCAGCCCCAGACAGGCTCTCATACAGAGAAGAGAAATTTTATTTGTTCCTTTATCCTTCCACCAAAAATTTATTGATTAGTGCCTACCGACATGCTGAATGCAGGAGAGGGTTTTGCCTTTCAGATACCCCCAGTCCAGTGGGGAGTCAATGTGGAAATAAAGAATTGAGCCTGAGAGGTCAGCATGAGGACAGACAGGCAAATAGTGGGATGTAGGGGACAGGGGAAGGGGACGTTACCAGAACCTCTGCAGTGAGTCCTGGTCTCCTGCGAGCCACGGCAGCACACAGCGAATTACAGGAAAGGTAGAAAAATGAGACTGAGAAGAAGCTGAGCTTCGGTTCTGATCAGTGCTGCTCTGGGCAGCAAAGACAAAGCCCCCAGCTTACCACACCTTTTATTCAGTACATCGGGAGAAACAAATGTAACAAATGACTTGCAGAGAGTTCAATAGTTCACATTGGGATAAACAAGGTGTAATGGAAGGCTTGCAGAGAGTTCAGTACATCCCCGGCAAACAAGATGTTAATCAGTCCAAGAACAATGAGGAACTGAGGAGATGTTTGTTCTCCCAGGATGTTTCTTGTCGTGGAGAATCACAGCATCACCGGATAACCGAAGTCCCAGCCGTGACCGGAGGCCAAACTGGAGCTATTCTGTAGCTGGGCTGTAGGCAAGAGAACTAGGCTAACCAAATGATTTATCCCTAGATTTATGTAGCATTGCTCCCAACAATGGGAGTGACAGGGAGGGACAGCCCGAACTCTGCCCTGGCCTGTGGAAACTACTACTAGGAGGTATTGTTTCACTGGAGTCTGAAAATCAATCAGAATTCAATAAGTAAAAATAATATCAAAAACAACCAAGATATTATTATTTTAGTTACTTACAATATGGTAATCAGGTATTTTGCTAAATAAAACATTATTTCATTTAACCTGAAAAACAGCCTTAGTGCAATAGGTACTATAATTGTCCCCATTTTACAGGTGAACAAACTGAGGGTCAGAGAATGTGAAGTAACTTGCTCAAAACTAGAACTTCATTTGTTGAGTCCAGGCTTTTAAGCAAAGTTCGACTGCAAAGGCATAGGTATGCCTTGAATACCCATGTTTAGAGGTCATGGGGTACTAAGGAGAAAGGAGTGTTATTGAAAGATTCCTTCTATATGCTGCATCTGCCAGAGCCTTCTCGGATGTGTGGTCCCCTCTAGATACAAGGTCACATGTGTTGTCACCGTGGTGTTGGGAAAAAACCATTCTACAGAACAAGTTCCAACCTATCACTGAACCTGTTCCCTGCTGCCCTGGGCCCTCTGCTTTTAAAGAGGCTTTCCTCATGCTCTGCCTGCAGAAATTTATAGAGCTTCCTGTGTCTCGGATGCAGAACACATACATGGTCTTAATGCATCACCCAAGGCTACTTCCCCACTGATTGTGCAAGAGCTTGAGACACTTTACAGGTGGTACTTAAAGTATTCCCAGGCCTCTGGTATCCCCTGGAAAAGCTGCCATTGGGGCTTTTACTGACTCAGGCACCTTTGAAAGTGAGCTTCCATCAGCCCCGCTTGCCTCTGAGATAGAGATTCTCCCGGAGGTTAACCAAACCTATGGGAATGACTTTGGTCCTTTGAAAAAAGGCATTTGCTTTTCAAGGTCATATGCTTGTGCTTGGTAAAACCTTGCTGGTTTCAAAAAGATTGTATAGTTTCTAAAAAACTAGGCTCCTTGATGCATATGGCCCCCTGTCAGCTGCCTTTGTGTTTTCTAAAGTCTGTGGCTTTGTGTCTAATACAGGTATTTATCACAGTGAATAAAGCTGATTCCACTTTATAATGTTGGTTCCATTCAGTTCTAGTGCTTCAACATTTGCCTTCTCTCTCCAAAGTGTTCTTAAGAGAAGGTAGCTTATTAGCAGAATCACTGTACCACATGGCTTGAAAATATGTACAATCATGAAAAAGTTATAAACAGAAGCTTAGATCACCAGCCAAATCAGATTATATTGGATAGACTACAGCACCAGAAGAACCTGGAAGACCTAAATTCTACAACCTCAGTGTTGTCAGAAGACCTAAGGTTACACCCCAGTTAGTTGCAGAACTATGGTTAGAAACCAAGCCTCCAGCCTCCTGGTCCAGATGCCACTGTACTGAGTCAGTGTCTTCTAACATATATTCCATTAGGTAGTAATAGACAAAAAGAGTTCCACAGTCAAGTAGGTTGAGCAAACAGTTAAAGAAAATCATATGGGTTTACTTACGACACTGTAAATTTCCAAGAGGAGAGATAACTTACTTCCTCCTAGTGTCTTTTGTTGTGGAAGAACATCTGTGGAGCATATTTTGAGAGATATGTGATATCTATATCATCAATATATGATATTGCTTCCTCTCTTTAATAAATTTAAGAGTTTATGATGATGAATTCATGGGGAATGGGGCCATGACTTTCATTTCAGAAATTTTGGTAGATTCAGCTTATATTTCTGGCCTATTGATATCAACACAAGGCAAGGCACCTGCCATACCTGACCAGAATGACTACTGAAGTGTCCCAAGATGGCATTTCCATCACTTTTTAGGACCACTGCTGTCTTAACTTTCAATTTTGTTTTGTTTCCTTGCTGCAGTTACTTTGAAGACACCTCAACTCATTCCTTGTTTGACATACAGAGGAAAGAAAAGTCTGGTGGCCTCTCCTGGTAGAATACCCACTTTAAACATGGGTCCAAATGTGATCATACGCTACTTTCTAGAAAGATGTTTCTTGGGATATTACTTTTTTGGGTGTCATATTCATAATAAGACTTGCATAAAATTTTAAGGTATCCTTGCACTCTTTGAAGCCCATCAATAAATCACTGGCCTAGATTCATTACCTACACAGAGAACTTCCTAAACACACACACACACACACACACACACACACGTGAAACACAAATGGTGGTAAAACTTCCTGTTGCCCTCTCTACGGTTATTTTTTTCTCTTTTGGGTTTTAAAAAAGTTCTTCATTCTTAGAGGGTGGTTTATTGCCTGCTAGTTCCTGTTTCGACCATAGCTTTGTCAATTGTACTGAAGGGCTGCCAATCACGAGTCTGTTTGTGCTCAGTTGCTGAGCTTGGGGATTTCCTGAAGCTGTGCTTTAAAAGTGTCAGTCTTTGTTTGTTTTTTCCTGGAAGCTGCCCTCCTAGCTTTTTGGAAAGAAAAAAGTGTATGTGGAAGGATGGGGAGCAGAAGGACAAAACACAGGCAGAAAATGATATGGAAAAGGAAGGCCGCTTCAGGTGGTAGATCAGGTACTATGGCTCTGTCTGCAACTTGCCTGGAGCCAGGCTGCTCCCCCTCTCTGGAACTCAACTGGGGTTTGTTCATGTATAACCTGGGCAGGTTAGCCTCACTAGGCCGTCTTCTAGATCCTTTCTCTGTTTCTGATCTCCCATGGAGCTAACTTCATTTTCATTATAAATACTTAATAACCCAAAACTCTCATTTTTCTCTCTTCTCATTTCTTTTTACTCAAAATAGAGGTTTGGTTAATTCTGTTAATTAGCGCCTTTTTGTTTGTGTGTCCCTCTCTATCCAGCATTTATGCTTTGCATCCACCCTCTACCCTTCCCCATCCTTCTCTGTTTGCTTCAAGAGCTGGCTCTCTTCATGACAATGAAGATCATTCATTTCTCTTATTTCTGAGCAGGAAAGTTCTCTCATGTCTATCCCAGGCACCCTGGGCTCTAGCTTCATGTTTGGGGTCTTGAAGGTAAGCAGAAAATGTGCAGCCTTGGGGTGGGCGTAGGGTCACAATGGCACCTACATGTACTCTACGCTCATTGGAGAAGAAAGCATTCATTCTGAGCTGTCTGAAGCCTAGCTAAGGACCCAGAATGCAAATAAAGCCCCCAGAGATGCAACTGGAGGAGCACAGGTGGACATGATTAAATGCAGGGTGTGGTAGTTACATTAAGCACTGGAAAGCAAGAGGTTGACGTTCCAAGATTGCAAGTTTGAGGAGCTGAAGTTTGCATAGGCTTAGCTCAGGCCAGGTATAGGAGATATGGTAAAAGTTTAAGAGCTTCATGGGGAAAGCTGTCTTGCTGAAGTTGCTTTACCTTAATTGAGCTTGTTTCTAAATCCTTTAGGTCATAAGAGTGCCTTGGTAGGGGGTAAAACCCACAAAAGACAAATGCACTGAGAAAACCCCTCAAAGCCTGAATTGGGGAAGTAAAAGTCTATGAGCCTTTCAGTATTTCTTGGTATGTGCTATATTAAAATATTGCATCTACTTCTTTGTTCTATGCTTCCCATTACTCCATGCTTTTTATTCCAGGAAAGAGGTTCCTGAAAATGTCCTATGAAAAGTTTCTTAACATCATACAAATCCTCTCCACCCCCTCTGTCCCTCATCCTCACTTCCAAGACCTTAAAATGGATTCATCTGATACCAGGAGGCTCTGGGGACCAAAAATGGGCTCAGTTATTTGATTTCCATTCCGGATTCAAGGTTGAGTGGTAGATAGAATCCAGCCCAGCCTGAGTGCCAGAAGGTCTGGATTCCTCCAGTCTACACAATACCTACAAAGATGGGGCACTGAAACCTCATTTGTACTACGGGTTCTAGGATTAACTAGTGTGTGGGTTTGTGCAACTCACTAAACTTCTTCCAGGTCTTTTCCACTTGTAAAATTAAGGCTTTGAACAAGGGAATACCCAAATTTCCTCGCAGTGTAAAAGTACCATAGTTACCAGAGACCTGCTTAGGGCTCATTTCCCTCATATTTAAAGTACTGAGACGCTTGTCCATTTCACCAGGAGATGGTGAAAGCTCAGTCAAACTTAAAAAACAAATGTCAGCTACCATTCGAATTCTTCTTCAGCTCTCTCCAAAACATGACTCTTTTATTATTTGTTCTGAAGAGCAGATTTGCTTTATTGGAATTCTTAAAATTCAGGCCTCAGTTTGACAAAAGGAGGCAGGATGTCAGTTGAGGGAGACAGGTTGTTGTAAATGACAGTGACATCTGACAGTTCTTTGGAAGGAAGTGGGTTAGGCCTGCCCTTAGTCTTCAGAAACATGGCCTCTTCTCAGTTCCATTCAAGGGCATAAACAATGCCTACTAAGCATCAGAGCTCTTCAAAATGGGGCTTTGCCTGGAGGATGAAAAGGCTTTAGAGAATACCAAGGGCAATACTAGTAATTCTAGGTGCTTTTGCCTTTCATCTGTGCATTTCCAAGTAATTTACCCACGTTAGCTCATTAGCACTCCAAACCTTAACATCAGCCTCTGTGCTTTCCTTTGGGATGGAAGAAGGTGACAGGATTTAAGTTTTGCCTCCAAGGAAAGCCCCTGCATTGAGAGTGACAGTTGCTCTGTCCACAACTCATGGAATCCCCTTCTGCCACCAGTGGCAAACTCTCTTCTCCTGTCTAGTCTCCCATTCCCAGCATTCCCAGCATTCCCACGGTGCTACCTCAGCACCCTGCCCAACATCCCAGTGTCAGAACTGGAATGGCTTCTTCAGGCCTCCTGCAGTGGACAACTTCTTCTTTCATAATTCAGACAACTGGAACACTCAACTGACCCAGGAAAAAGAAGTGAACTGCCCAAAGCAACACAATTAGACAAACTCAGTAACTTCAGAGGCACAAAAAAAAAAAAAGAAAAGAAAAAAAAGAAACTATCTCCTATCCTTGCTCCCACACACCCTAAGAAGCCAAACAGATGTTCTATCCTTCTATGCCTCTTTATAGTGCTTAAACCTGAGGCATACAGAGAAGGTGAGGGATATAATGTCTATCTGGTCACATGGCACAGAGTTTCTGTTGCCACTACTCACTCTGGGTAACTGTGGTGGTCTTTCCTCTCCAAAACTTCTGGAATGGTGCAGTGCCATAAATGGACAGACTGGAGTAAGGGGAAGAACTCTTATCCAACAGCTAAATTAACATTAAGCCCACAAGAAACTTTAATAAACAGAGGGCCAGTTAGTGAAAAATTATAATGTGAAACAAAATTGTACATTGTTACCTAGAAGCCTGGGTAGCACTAGGCTTCAGGAATTACCCATCCTAGATTAGACTAATACCTTTTGTGGCAAACATATAGGGGTCAACTCTGTGCTTTCCACAGAATAGGCACACAATAAATATTTGTGGATTGATTTGGTAGGCAAAAATTACTGGCACCTAGATGCTTTTCCATGTCAGTTTAAAAATTTTGTTCTGTTTTACTATTTAGCTACAAAGGCACAGGGTTCAATATAGCTGGAAGGAATGTTGGTGACAGTGGCTGTCATCTATATCTTCCAGGCTGGTTTCTAAGTAAAACTAATTCTGTGACATCTTAAGAAATAAAGATTCTATGTTAAAATAAACTGGGAAAGGTTATTAAACTTCTTACTCTAGTTCTCCAAGATTCTAAAAGTGTGTATTTTATTAAAGACACTAAGAGTTGAGGATAAAGAAACAGTTTTAACTTTGTTGAAACAAGTTCTTTCCAAGAACATTTGAGCTTTTTCCCTTCTATATTGTATCTATTAAAGTTCTGCAAAATTCATGTTCTTTGGAAAATATCTTGGGAATACTGATTCAGCTCAATTTCTGAATTTTACTAGTGATGAAACAGAGATCCCTGAGAGGAGCTGAAGTTCTTACAGGAAGTTTGTGAGGGAACTGGGGCCAGAACCCCACTTCCTGTCTTGCCCAAACTGATCAACCATACCCAAGAAATGATGGAAAGAAGAATACAAACATTTTACTCTCTAATGGGTTGATTTTGGGGGAAGTTTGCTAAAACAGAGAGTTTTAAAAAATACTTTAAAAATGATAACCATATCCAATTTTTACAGATCTTAGGTTATCTGCCTAACAGAGCCTAGTTATTTCATTGGTGCTTAATAAAATAAATGTACGAAATTGGTAAGTAAACAAAATAACCTAACAGGAATAAGGGGAGGTTGGTAGCAGGAAGAAAGAAGGAAGGGGTCAAAAACTAAATCAAGTGAGTAAAGGAAAAGTGTGGAGGAAGAAAAGGATGAGTTAAAAAGAAAGGTGGCGGAGGGCAGCAATCAGTGGAGAGAGAAGTCAGGAGAAGGGAAAGGAAACAACTGCAGATGATGGAAAACACAACAAAACTGAGTGGCTGGGAAGCTCTGATTTTAAAAACTGAACATGGCCCATGAGGCTAATTCAGATGCTCCCCAACAGATGGGGGTGCTCACCAAATGCTAACAACCTTTGTGAACTCACTTCAAGGTATATTTATTGCATGGGCACAAGGCATCTCCTTAAGTACTACAACAATAGCTGATGAGTGAGACACAACACACTGTCTTCAAGAAGGATACAGCCTTGTTAAACAGAATAGATAGGACAGCACAGGGACTTAGATAAAGTAATGCCAGGTAGAATGTGACCAGTGCCTCCTCCAGAGGTCCAACAGGTCAATACTCTGAGGAACCGGGACCAGGAAAACAGATCATGCCAAGACATGAGGCACAAAAGAGACGCTGAGGGAGTGCCATGAAGCATGGATAAGATTGCACCAGGCAGAGCCAGGAGCAAGAGGAGAGGCAAGTCAAGGTGATAAAGACCTGAGAGGAGACAGGGAAGCATATGGAGTAGTGAATTATCGAAGCGGTGGAGTTACAGTAAGGGGATTGTGTATGGACTGGGACGATGTGAAGGGACATGGCCAAGAAGCTTTGAAATCATGCCACAGGGACTTGAATGTCCGTTTGAGGTGCTGACACTCTTGGGAGGCAGTGGGAAGCTAGTGAAAGTGGTGTGTGTGCGTGATGTCTGTGTAGAGAGACACATTAGCATTAGAAATGATTCCCGGGCAGGTAGGACTGAGCAGAAAGGAGTAAGTTAGAAGTGGGATGGTGCGGGAGGAAGCAGTTCAGTTCTGGACAGCCCAAGAGACTGCTGAGGTTTTGCCCTTTAGACAGCAGGAAAATCCGGCCAGGGACAGTGGCTAAATCCTCTCCTGAGAGCACCCGAGACTGCATTAAGTTCAGGCCCTTGCCTCAGGAGATAGTGACCTAGAAAGTGTGAGGAAGAGATCCGCCAAAGAGAACGCAGCCAGGAAGAAAAGTCAGAGAACAGCCCACAGGAAGCTGTTACAAAGCAGAAATTACAGCCTTGGTTTTGAACTCCAGCATTGGAATCCGGAATGTGTGCATTTGAACCCCAGTGGACTGGATAGTTGGCCAAGGGACTTCAGGCTTTCTGCATCTCTTCACGAGACGGGAACGATTTCCATCTCAAAGGGTTGTGGGCCTTCGGTGAAACTAACTTGGCACGGCGTCTGCACACAGTAGGCGCCGTGGGAGACTGGGGAGGTGGGGATATTCCTCAGGGGAGCCCAGAAACGGAGGCAGGAAGCCTCAGGGAGCCCTAAGCGTCTGCTTCTGCCCAGTCGCCTTAACGACACACGAAGGGAATAGGCGAGGTGGGTCAAAGTAGCTTCATCCTGACCCCCAACATCGCACGGTTGCTTTGCCCACGTTTACACTCAGCTTGACCCGCAGGCATCCCTCCTCAGACCCGGGTTCCCAGCTCGGCTTCTGCTCCACTTTCCGCACAGTAGGGGGATGGGGAGGTAGGCGCGCAAGCGCACTCCCCTCCCCTCCCCCACTTTCCACGTTTCACTTCCCTCCCTTATTCCGCCTCAGCCGCAGCTCCGCCGTCACGATTGGTCACCCGGCCCCTTCACCTCGGCCAATCAACGCCGCCCCTTCGCCCCCGTGTTACTGGGTAGAACAAAACAAAAACAGTGAGCGGGGTTAGAGACGCTCCGAGGCGGCGGCCGAGGCTGAGGAGCGGTGCCGGGGCGGGAAGACCGGGGACCTGGGCGAGCGGCGGCGGCGGTGGCCAGAGGGGTCAGTAGCGGTGGGCGCGACTCGCGCGCTAGGGGAGACTGCGCCCTCTCCCCAGTCCCCACTCTTCTCTGAGGCCGCTGCACTTTGGGCGGGGGAGGGGGCGTGGAGGCCGCGGCCCGCTGGAGCCCGCTCGGCACGGCTCGGCTCGCCTCGGCTCGCCTCTGCTCGGGGGTCCGCCGCCTTTCTGCGTCCCGCAGGCCCAGCCGTGCCGCCAGCACCCTGCGCCGCGGGGCTCGGGTCCCCCATCGTGGGCCAGGTCGGGGTCCCCTGACCTCCCCACTTAGCGGGCGCCGAGGGGCTCCTCCTCGGGCAGCCCCTCAGTCGCGGAGTGCTCTGCCAGACCGGGTTCCGGGGGAAGGTCCGCTTCCTCCCCGCCCCGGGGTCCCTGGGCGCCCCGGGGATCCCCAGTCCCACCGCGGCGGGCCGACTGCGCCAGCCTCGCCGCTCCCGTGCTCCGGCGGAGGGTTCGGCAAATTGAAGTAAAATACAGCGTAGAGAAAACAAAGACAGGAAGGGGCTCCCCTCTGGGTGCGTCGCGCGTCCCTTGGGGACTGAGGTGCGCGCGGGCTTGGCCGGAGTCAGGACTGCGCCGACGTCCGCGGAGCCCGTCTCCCCTCGCCCTGGCTGGGACCGGCCGCCGCCGCCGCTTCTGTGACTTAAGTGCAGCTGGGTGTGCGTGGGGTCGAGGTTACCAACCGTTTTTAATTTGGGTATTTACTGCGAGATTTGACAGGGTGGCATTGTTGTTAATTTTGCACTTTTTGGAAAGCCAGCCTATGCTTTTAAGAAGACAGACCTTGCAGATACCTTCTCGATTTTCCTATTGATATTTATGCCCTTAACCTTTCATTATAGATTCGTTAAATTCTCAGCGTTTTGAATTACAATTTGATTGATTTTCCTGTAGCAGTAATGTGAAGGGAAAAATAATTGTTAGGACTGCAAGATGCTGCTAGTATAATTTTCTACTTTTGCATTATTGTGCTAGAGGGCTTTGAGCTGATTTTAAGTTGCTAATTAGTGTGACTAGCCTAGGAATGAATATAAGTAATTTTGTAGTTAGTGTGGTCAAAATTCAAGTTTCAAAAATGTCAAGAATAATTTATAAAATATATTTCTGGAAAAAACAGCAGTGTTTAACTTCAACCTTAATTTTTCGAACTTATATATGTAGTTATTTTCTCATTGAAAATTAATTTTTATAGATTAGTATGAAGAAACTAGGGTAAGATTTTTAGGTTTGGGTTAAGAATCTTAAGGGTTGTTAAATAAATTGAGAAAAAGCCCATTTTGAAGAGAGTGAAGACATGGAACATTAAAATGGCTTTGTTGCTACCAAGTGTGACTAAGTTTTTGTTTCTTCATCAGGTTATCATTGTATAAAGACCCGGGACTTTTCTTTTGTTGTGCTTATTTAAAAAAACAAATATAGTAAGTTGTCATGATAGTTATTACCTGATAATCTTCTTTGCCCAACTGAATGTATTCTGTATAATAGTTTAAAATTACTATTTTTAGTGTTTGGAAAGCAGTATTTAAAAATTTTGACATAGCAATAAAAGTCTGTTTTAATAAGCTTTCTGTTAACCTTAAACAAGAATTTTGCTGTAGGATATTATAAAAATCTTGTACTGAGTTTACAAGGTCTGGATCCTCGGGTTCTTCCACTAAGTAGCTGTCTCAACTTGGACAAATCACCTACCCTCTCTGATCTGTTTAATTGTAAGCAAACTGGTATATCTACCTCAAGATTATCCTGTGAGGTATATGAAATAATGTGTATAAAATTCAGTTTGAACTTTAAAGGGCTTTATAAATATCAGTTATAATAATTTCTTTTATTGAGTTCTGGAGAAAATATTCTCTCAAATATATTTGCATCAAGAATGAAAAAAGACTTAAATGTAACTGTAGTTTAAAAAACTCAAACATGGCATCATATGACACATAATCCCTTTCCTGAAACATGTAGTTCATGCCCTGAAATAAAACAATATGTCATTTTCAGCTATTTGAGGATACTAAATGTTTGGATATACAGACTATGTTCATATATGTGTGATTATTTACATATTTGAAGATTCATTTTTCTTAGATCGCTTTGTTTGGAATTATGTTGAAAAATTATAGACTCACATGTCAGTTTATCCTGTATAGAATTAGAGAATGATCTTACCACTAAGTTTCAGAAGCAGTATGATAGCATTTTAATGAAGTCTAAGAATTATGCTGTAACTTTACCATAAGGTTTTGGTTTTGTTACACAAATTGATCCTTTTTTTTTTTTTTTTTGAGAAAAGGATATTATAGTATATATTGAGGAATCTAAAGGTCAGTGTCACCTTTGGGTCCCAAGAAGCGCTGTGTGTGTGTGTGTGTATAAAATTTTACCCTAAAATATTATCTAACTATAGCTTATATTATATAAAAAATAATTTTCTATAGTTTATTAGGCATTTTCACTAATTTGTATATTTTGTGTCAACAGATGAGGATGCTGCTAGTGAAATGATTGTAACTGCAAGGATTTAGAGCTAACCTCTATGACTTACACATAGAAAGACAAGTACTCTAGATCACTGTTTAATGCTTCTAGAGAGATCTGAAATCTTATTTGATTATATTTTCTAGTAGTATATTTCCATGAAAACTATTTTGGTAATCCTTTCAAATAACATTGGATCTGAATCACTCTTGTTAATTGTGTAAATAAATGGTACTTAATTTATCGAAATTTCCAGTAGTAGTAATGTTTAAGTCATTTTGATACTGAGGTCTATGATACTGAGATCTGTGCCATTGTACTTATACCTTTCTGAGATAGGTTAGATTTTGTTGAATAGATTTTTCGTATTATAAAAATAATAGACTCATTACAGAAAAAGCTGATTTAGGGCTGGGAATTTAGCTCAGTGGTTCTGCCGCCTGCTGCGCAAGCGCGAGGACCCAAGTTCGATCCCCAGTACCAAAAAAAAAAAGAAAGCTGATTTAAAAAAATTTCTCCTAAGGGCTGGGGATTTAGCTCAGCAGTTCCGCCGCCTGCCTTGAAAGCACAAGATCTTGAGTTCAATCCCTGGTACCAAAAAAAAATTTCTCCCGGGCCAGGGATGTAGGTCCGTGGCGCCACACCTGCCTGGCAAACACACCTGAGTTTGATACCCAGTTCTGCCAAAAAAAAAAATTCTACTAATCTCAGTCTTACAACATGAATTATAGAGACCGAGGTAATGAAATGGCAGTTACGTCTTATATATCTATATATATTTTTTAACTTGAAGTAAATGTATGTAGCAAATATATCTTCAAGTTAAAGGGCTGCTTTGGGACATACTGAAATCCTTTGGGATTTTTAAAGTTTTGGTTTTTTTTTTCTTTGACTCAGACTTGTCAAGAAAATTGCAGCCAAATGTTAATTAGGTTAAGCTACCTTTGAATGAAAACTTGTTAAAAAATGGAATTATGTATTTTTTGATGACTATAATTTCCCTTAATCAGTTTAGAAAATATTGAAACTTTTTGTGTTTTTCTTTTAAGAAACAGATTCTGACAGAAGACTTCCCTTTGGTAGTTTGTTTAATCAGTACAAGTAAAATTAAGAAACAATGGAAATAGAAAGTGAGCAGATACTGAATGTGAACCCTACAGGTAAGTAATGTCTTAAACCCTGTCTTGTGAGCAAGCTTCATGTTGTCTATACTTTATGAAAACATGGTAGTAAAGTTTTCTTTAAGTACCATCTTAATTCCTGCTGTAGGAAAGCAAGCCATGTTTACAATCAAGTTTGCAGTTCTTTTTTTTTAAGTTTGCAATTTTTATTTTCATGTGAATTTATCACGTCCTGTTTTTCTGCCTATCCTTTCATATTCCATATATTCTTACATGCCATTATTTATAATAAAGTATATACTACAGAATATAGAAAGATAACCTACTTATTGATATTTTCACAGAGGGTAGTAATTTCTATAATATAAACTATAATTGTTATCTTTGATCTCTTTCCTAGTGATTTATATTTTATATGTTACCTATGGTATTTTCCCATGATGCTTTCATACCACATTGATATAAAAAGTTACATGTTTTGTGGAATAGCTGAGCAAATGTTGAGTAACTTACGATAACCTAAAATGTATTTATTGTATAGTTTTCAAAATAATCTTCCCAAAGAGTTAATTAGGATTGTACAATACATGAATAGTAAAAACTTTTTATATTGGTATGTTTTAGATGATTCTTTGCTTACTAGTTTTATTAATATAGAAAGCTTTCTATTTCTGTTGTAAATACGTTTCATGATTAAACACTATACCTTCCTTTCTTTAATGACTTTAATTCACTATGTTTACAAATTCATAGTTTTCTTTGACCTAAACAAATACTTTGCTGTTGAAACTTGTCATTTTGTATTTATAAACCTTTGATTTAAAGTATGCTAGGAAGTTATAGTTGAAAAAAATTGCTGCAATAATGAGTGATTATTTCTATGCTGCTATGTACAATAGCTAAGTGAGAACTGTTTTTTTAGGGTTATAAATGAGTAATATGTCCCTACTTAGGTGGGGATGGTAACCTAGTTTGAGGATGTATTTCACATATAGGTAATTGCTTCTTTTTTCCACAGTCCAGTATGACTAATGACTACTATCCATCTACCTTGAAGCACTTGAATGTAGCTAGTCTGAAATGAGATGAAGATAAATAGCTCAATAATTTCTTATATTCATTGCATGTTCAAATTATTGTTATTGTATGAAATGTTAAAATTAATTTACCTACTTTGTTTTTACTTAATGTGGCTACTAGAAAATTAAAATTACACATATGGCCTGTGTTCTATTTCTGTTTCTATTAGTATAGCTGTAAGATTTATAATTTTTGTTTCAAGACCTAGTTATAATTCTGTTTTTGGTGCTTCTCCCCAGTACTTCCTTAAAATAACAACTTGTTTTTCAGGCCTAACTCAGTCTCTCTTTATAAATTCATCCTATAGCAAATAGTTCTAGTTAGAGATACTACCCCTCCAGTTTCTACCTTTACCAGTTTTGTTACTTTGAGGAAGTAAATTATTTCCTTGGACCTTCAGTTTCTTCATATATATAATTGGGATATAAATACCTTTTTATCAGTTGTTAGGGTTTAGTGAGATTGTATGTGTCAAGCATATTGTACATATTAAGTATGCAATGCATGAAAATATTTTTGATTTGTTATTCTAATTGTGCCACTCACTGGGCACCAGAATTGAAAATGCAGTTGCCTGATACTATGGTCATATAAGTTGAAGTGGTTACTACTGAGATATTAGAATTCAAAAAGAGGAAATTAGTAAACAAAATAATTTTGAGGTTATACATTCTGTACTCAGGTTTTTTATCCTTTTAATTTTTTTTTAAGTCAGATCAGTAATTATTGGGATTCCATAATCACTTTATTGTGATTTTCAAACTTAGGTGAGCATGAATAACAAAATATAAAAAAGCAATTGATATAAACATGGGTTAAAAATTTTAAGGTTAAATATATAAAATATACCTAGGGAGAATGTTTATTTCTGAAGACCTGTAAACATATACTGCATTTGAATGGCGGTTTAAAAAGTTGGAGAAAAGAACAAATATGGGAAATAGATATATTTAAATCTAATATTTTAATAATTCAAGGGACAGATTAAAAAATTTTATTATACTTCTAAATTCTTTGTCTTCTGGACCAGTTTTGTGGTTCACCTAAATGGTAGAATAATGGAAGCAATAGTGAGAGGTGGTAGATGTTTAATGTTTTTCTCAACTACATGAAAACCCTATCTAATGTGTCCATCTCTAGTCTTTTTTGTCTCCATTACCTTAAATCTTTTGCTTCTTTCTCTTTACATTGACTCCATTGTTCATCTTTGTGTCTTCAGCTGTCAACATTGCTGTATTCTAGCTTTGAATTTTCTGTAGTTGCAGTCATATGCAATGTAAAATGGTACTACTGCTACTAAGACAACAGTTACTACTACTAGTTAGTTATGAAGAAGTCTCAAACATACCCTTAAAACACCACCTTCTCACCAGTTCAGACTTGAAAGGCATTTCTTCACTCTTAGTTAACCCCAAATCTATTCTGCTTAAAATCTTTATTTTTAAGAGTATCACATTATTATTAACTCTAGTGACTACCCTTGCTTTTTTCTGGTTTATGACCAAATTACTGTAACAGTTTCTTAGCTGGTCACTCCTTTTATATTTTCTGTTTTTTTTCTAATATGTGCTATGTTCCTCTGCCAAACTAATCCCCTCACCTTCTACCTATGATGTCAAATCTAAGCTTTGGCCATTTGAATGTGCGAATGGTCATTAGTGACTATGGTGAGGGGAGCAAGATCATGAATGACCTTGCTTAAACTATAAGGTAAAGGGCTTATACTTTCTTTGGAGATAATAGGAAAATCTTTAAAAGGGTTTATAGTGGGGGCCTGTTTTAGACAATCCGTCTCTTCAGTTTGGCGATCGTTTGGTAATTTTTTGGTTTTTTTTGGTCCCGGGGATCAAATTCAGGACCTTGTGCTTGCTTACAAGGCACCGAGCTAAATCCCCAGCCCCTTTTGGAGATAGTTAGATGGCTATTTACGAGACTAACTCCACTTAATGTTTTTGGTTTTTGATTACCACAATATTTGTTCCTAATGTATACTTGTCAAGAATTGTAATGGTTTTAACACATGTATGTGTTTTATAAATGATTAAAGTTTTTAGTTACAAAATACCTTAAAACATGTTAAAGCTCATAGACATGGACTGACACATTGGAATTATAATTAGACATACTGCACACCATTTAAGTGAATTGCTCTGACTTGTGTTAATGCTAACAAACAAAACTCTGACCTAGTGGTAACTAATTCTTCAGCCTTTCTGACTTAAGTGCATTTTCAGAGCAAAGCCAAATGTCTTCATGTGACTGCCATTGACATTTTACTTAATGGTATGGTAGTGTACTAAGTGCTGATAATACAAAGAAGTAGAGTCTAGTTATGGGTCCTCCTTTGAGACATATGACGTAGTTGGAAAAGCAAGACAGCTTATAAAAGAGGTAATAAACTGACTTCTGTGTTGTGTTAAATGAACAGTATGTGAGCATTAGTGTTGCTGTGCCTAGGAAAGTTTCCATGAATACGATTTGAGGAATATCTTAAAAGTATCTTGCTAAGTGAGAATCACTTTCTAAGCAGGGGAATCATAGGGAGCTCCAAATATATTTTCTTTCAGGAGATAATGTATCATCTTATGTAGTCTACAAGATTTTCAGAGGATAGACAGTAATATGAATCGGGTTTGGGAGATGAGTTAGGACTTTGAGATGATAGCTTTGAAAGCAAGTCTTATTGGGAAGGCATAAACAGTTCAGCTTCCCAGTCACACGATTGCCTATTGACTTTTCAGGCTCTTTTTGATTAGTAATAACCCCTAATCCTAAAATGATCACTGTATTTATTATTGGATGTGTGGCTAGTCATGCGAACAACTCTGGGCCTTACTTTACTTATTTGTATAAATAGTATAATAATTAACTGTGGAACCTGTGAGTAAATAGCAAAGTATCCAGGACAACCCCTGATAAAAAATACTAGCCATTCTTCTGTAAAAACTAGTCTTTTTTCAAGATTCTTTGTCTTAATGTCTCCAGTTGCTTAACTTTCTACGCACAAAAGTCTATGTATGGTATTGATATTAACATAGATTGTGTGATCTAAATATGGGCGCAACTTGTTTTTTTCAGGAAACTTTGTTCATTAAGACTGGCTCCTTTTCCTGGGTAATGGGAAAAGTAGTCCTATTTAGCTGTCATTTATTGGATTGAACCACATGAAATTGCCAGTGTGTGTGACTATTATTAACCTATAGAAATGGTAATTTCATGTGATTCACCCTAATCACATTTAATGACTATACCTTGTATACAGCAATAGAGAATACTTAAAAAATAATTCATTTTCTTATCTTTCTCTTTAAGATCCTGATAATTTAAGTGACTCTCTCATTTCTGGTGATGAAGAAAACACTGGGACTGAGGAAATAAGGAATGAAATAAATGGAAATTGGATTTCAGCATCCTCCATTAATGAAGCTAGAATTAATGCCAAGGCAAAAAGACGACTACGGAAAAACTCATCCCGGGACTCTGGCAGAGGCGATTCAGTCAGTGATAATGGAAGTGAAGCCCTTCGAGGTGGAGTAACTGTGCCAACCAGTCCGAAGGGACGGTTGCTAGATAGGCGGTCTAGATCTGGTAAAGGAAGGGGACTACCAAAGAAAGGTTGGTATACACCGTGTGCAAAGAAACAAATGGGCAAAAAATTGTCCAGTTGTTGTTCTGTGATTTCCTTGTCCTAGGAATGAAAGAGATTTAAACATGATAAAGGTTTGTGGTTTTGTATAGGATGATTAAATTTTTAGTGTTGAAATATCTTAAAATCTAGTAGCAATTTGAAGATCATCCCACTTAAGGTTTTTTTCCTTGAGTAGAGTTAGTTTTCTTCTTGTTTTTTTTTTTCTTCTTGTGGTGCTGAAGGTTTAACCTAGGGCCTTGTACATGCTGGGCAAGTGCTCTACCGCTGAGTCACATCCCCAGCCAGAGACCTAGTTTTCTTGAACAGAACTTATACTCTTATTTCCAACAAAATAAAGTATACACTAATGTCTCTCAGTTATGAATTGTGCACATATTGCCTTTGAAAGAGGTAGCCAGAACTTTATCATATCTACTATCTAACGAGTCTAGTTATGTCCATTGTTAAGAGTAATGAATATAAATGTTGTAATATCTGGAGAAAATTTTCACATTTTCATATATGTGGTTCTGAGTTCTCTTTAGTTTTGTTCGTTTTGGATACTGGAGTGGATTGGTGTTCAGTGCTTTATTCCCAGCACCTGAAGTAGTGACTAGCATATGATCGAAATTTAAAATTTGTTGAATGAGGGATCTGTCAGCTTGTCTTTAGTGGGAGTTTTTATATAATTTAGTGATTTGACTAGCTTCCGAATGATGGAGTTTCAATTTATAGCTCAATTATGATCCTGATAATTTAAGTGACTTGCTTTTTTGGTAATGAGGAAAATGCTTGGAATAAGGAGAAAAGAATGAAACATAGGAAAATTGAATTCAGCATCTTCCATCAGTGAAGCTGGAATTGAGGAAAAAAAATGACCGTGGAAGAACAGTTTTTTATAAGGGGAAGGGAGAAAGAGCCTTAACAAAATATTCAGATAAACAAATTACAGCAACTGGTCAGAAATTGTTATTTTTTTGTAGAATAGTTTCAATAATCATTGTTTGGATCAAAATGAAACCTAGTTACAAGATTCTCATTTGCTTAGATGGCAAGGATTACAGTGTGTCTACAAAGTAAGACTTCAATAAAAAGAAAAATTGGTGACATTTTAAGAGTTCTTTAAAAATAATATATTGATCCTTTAAAAAATATTTCACTAATTTTATGTAGTAAAGAAACTTGGAAAGTTGGAATTGTTAAACTCATACTGGTTGGTTTGTATGTAAAAATAGATAGTTATTAGGGCTGTTAATGGTTAAATAGCAAGTATTGTAACATTGTTAATTGTGAAATACAATTTAATGTGTACTTTTGTATTTTGAGTATTTTACTTTAAAACATTTGATGGTGGTCACAGTGTTTGTTAGTTTTTCCCTTGAGTGTTTTGTGTCACATTTTACTGGCCTAACATGTTTCTTTTTGTTTTGGCCCAAGAAATGTGTATTCTAGAGTTCAGCTGCAGTATCATTTCTCTCAAGGTCTTCGATATGGCTATTTTTCTGATCTTTTTTGTTTGTTTTGCTTCAAAGCATCTGCCTTTTTGGTTTTTAACTCCACATGGAATTTCAATTTGGTGTTTATGGAAATAGATTATAAAAGAAAATCTAATTATTATTGAAAAAGTGATCTAAATAAAAAGGACTTTTAGGGCCAGGGATATAGCTCAGTGACGCATGCCTACCTCACAAGCTCAAGGTCCTGAGTTTGATACCCGGTACTGGAAAAAAAAAAAAAAAGACTTTCAGTTATAATTCTCAATTGGAGAAACTAACAGAAATTAAAGGTTTTTTTTTTTTTAGCTGTTGTTTAACATTTGTACATTTAGCATTATTTCAGATTTCAATTAAAATTTGTGAACTATCAACTTTCCTTGTTTACTTCTAAACTTTGTCAGGTGGTGCAGGAGGCAAAGGTGTCTGGGGTACACCTGGACAGGTTTACGATGTGGAGGAGGTGGATGTGAAAGATCCTAACTATGATGACGATCAGGTATCAGTGGTTTACTTTCTTTTGTATTTAAAATGTTTATAAACTTTTTGACTTCATGTTTGTAGTTAATGCATAAATTTGTCCAGTAATATCTCTGGATTTTTACTCTGTAGCTGTCAAGTAGCATGTATGTAGATAAGCACATATGTACACCCAAATAGATACAGCATATACATCTCTTGTGTATACTTAGTGCTTACGGATTGTTAGGTTAATTTGACATGAGGAAGCCCACCCAGTTAATTGATAGTAATATATGTGTAATTTTAAGAAAATCTCAACAAATCCATTTAGGATTATTTATCAGATTTCAGTAAATTCTGTTGTTTAGGTTTTTTTTTTTTTTTTTGGTGCCGGGGATCGAACTCAGATCCTTCCGCTTGCGCAGCAGGTGGTGAAACCACTGAGCCAAATCCCCGGCCCCATGTTGTTTAGTTTTTATAGTAATGATAATTGAGCAGAATGTGTTATTTTGGATTTATAGGATTTATAGATGTTAGGTTCCTTTTTAGTACTGCTGTTTAATATGGTAAATGATAAATTTTGTTTTGGGGATGTGCATTTCTTTTGTAGGGATAATTCTGAGAATGTACACTTTCAGTAGATTTTATAATGATTTGTTATCTGTTTATCTTTTTAATGGAAAAACTCTGAAAGTGAATAGTATAACGAACCTGCTTGTACTCATCTTCCAGTTTTACCAGTGTCAGTAACTGTTAACTCATAGTCTTATTTTATCCTGTACCTTCATTTACCAGTCCTCCCCAACCATGTTCTTCATCATTTTCAAACAAATACCATATATTGACTTTTTTTTGGTACTAGGGATTGAACTCAGGACCTTGTGGTTGCAAGGCAGTCTTGGTGCCACTGAGCTAAAGCCCTGGCCCCATATATTGACTTTTTAAAAACCGACTTTGGATAAGATAGGAAACAGTCTTGAGAGTTTTAAATGGGAAAGTATCAGGGCATGTTAGGTTATTTTTATAGTGTATTGTTTGTATATATGTCTGTACCTGCCTGTTTTAATTAATAGACATGGGAATATTTCTAAGAGAATATGAAAAAATATATATTTAAAACCAGTCGGATTCAAATGCTGGGGAATTGGCTATATATCTAGAGTCTTATCAAGCATATGTTGTTAGAAGCCATTCATAAGTTGCAAATATTTCAGAGCTTTGTGTAGCAGAGAGAAGGATGGTTTGGTATGGATATTAATCTTACTTCTTTTTGAAATTTCACTTGAAAAGTGTTTTTCCTTAGAGATTTTTAGTCACTATGATATTGATGTTTTTATAGTTTTTATTATAATGTTAATCAGGAAGGCTTTGAATCTCACTTCTGTTTTTAAATTGACACATAGTATTAGTACATATTTATGAGGTACTATTTCATCTTGTAAATAGTGAGGGTTTTTTTTTTTTTTTTTGAGATGAGGCCTCACCTTGTCACCCAGCTGGCCTTAAACTCTTTTCCCCTTCTTAGTTTTCTGAAGTGCTGGAACTACAGGTGGACCACTGTGCCTGACAAAAAGTTACGTTTTAATGAAAATATTTTATATAATAGGAAACCATCACATAGGTTTTGGGGCACTGAAAGATTAGTTTTGAGAGAGAGAAAATTAACACAAGATAATGGGGATTGAGAAGAAATCATGCATTTGATGGTTCCAGTCTGTATATTGGTTTATTGAATTCCAGATTTTATAAAAGAGCAGTGACATAGACTATAGTTGTATATAATATAAGTTAAAGCAGGTGGCATATCTTTATCTTGCCCTAAATGGAGATTACTAACCAGTTGGATTATAATTTATCTGAATATTTTGCTCTTTAATTTATAACTCTTTTTTTCTTCCCCTCTCAGGAGAATTGTGTTTATGAAACTGTAGTTTTGCCTTTGGATGAAAGGGCATTTGAGAAGACGTTGACACCAATTATACAGGAATACTTTGAGCATGGAGATACCAATGAAGTTGCGGTAGGTTTAAAGTTACAAGTATAATTTATTAGGTATAAGGGAGAAAATGTCATTAGAAGCAGAACTTACCTAAGTGATCTGTCACTGAATAAGTTTAAGCATTTTCTTTTGGATGAATAATATCTAAGAAATAGAATAAACTCATTTTGTTTAATCAAGTTTTCTTGTATATTTGTGATACAAGAAGACCTGTGGCCATTTGCTTCACTGGAAAGTGGCATAACATGCTTTATAATTTTAATGTATTTATAACATTTATTCTTATAATTCATAAAATATAATTTTAGCGATTTCAGGGCATTAATAGACTCTCTGAAGTCTCTTTGGGTGCCTCAGTTGAGATTTCCTGGGTTACTTGTATTTTTTGACATTTACTTTAGTGTTTGAGAGTAGGTTAAAATTTATCTTTGTACTCAGTCCAAAAAATAAAGAACACCAATGCAAAGATTTGAAAAAGGAATGCATACAGCAACAGAGAATAAGGATTTTTGAAGCATACTTTGGAAACATTTAATGTGTTTATTATAAAATTGTTCATAAAGTAAATCTAGAATTACAATAAATCTATTAGTTTCATTAGGATTACTGGGTTAAAATACAATTGTAACTTCTTAGAAGACTTAGATTCTTTAAATTCAGATTGGACTTTCTTCATTTTTCTATTACCCATGAGATTTGGTGTCTTTGGATTTGTAGAATTTCAATTTAAAATAAATACTTGTTTAGTAAATGCTACATGGAGGAATTTGAGATAGGTGATTCCTACCCTTTTAATGGTCAGTGAAGTATAAATAGATTATTAAATATAAGGTGAAATGTTTGGTTACAGAGGAAATTAATTTTAAAAGTCCTATGAAGGCAGAAACTATTGAAATCTAGGTGTTTGACTTTACCATTTGTATATACTATGATTAACTGAGTAGCTCTGTGAGCAAGAGGGTTGTAGAAGTATAAAATTGAGAGCAGTACAAGAGGTGGTTCTGGCCATCTGAAGGCTGGTTAGGAGCTTGTCAGGAAAGATGGCTGAAGGTGGTTTTCTAGGAAAGTGGAGTATCATGTTTAAAAGCAGTGTGAGTCAGTTGTTCAGTGCAGTTGAAGAAGATGAAATGGTGTGGGGAAGAGATCACTAACAAGACAACCTGTTTAGGTGGTTAGTGTACCATGATTTAAAGACTCTAAGAAACCTGGTGTGGTGGCATACTCCCATAATCCCAGGACGCTGGGAGGCTGAGGCAGGAGGATTGAAAGTTCATATCCCATCCAAGCAATTTAGTGAGACCCTGTTTCAAAAAAGGGGAGGCATTCTTGAGTACCTGAGTTCTATTGGCTGCCTGTATTCCACTTCCACTTGCATGGGCTATTCTTAGGTGCCCTAAGCCATTCTCTAATTTGTCTATGCTTTGAGTATGTTAGGAGTGATAATTATATTTAGTATTAGATGAGGTAACATAAAGTAGTTAAGCTGCTGCTGTATTTTCTTTTTTTATTAAATTCTTTTATTGGTACATTGTAGGTATACAACACAATTACATTTCTTATTGGGAATTGTACCTTTACATAATGCATCTTGG
>NW_004624737.1:35377301-35416787 GCF_000247695.1 Heterocephalus glaber | reverse complement strand
TTTTTTTTTTTTTGGTACCAGGGATCGAACTTGGGTCCTTGCGCTTATGCAGCAGGCAGTGAAACCACTGAGCTAAATCCCTGGCCCTAGAACAATATTTTAATAGTAACTTCCCTTATGTGACTAAAGAGCGAGAACCATCCATTTTGAGTTTATGGAGAATGAGTGAAGCTTGTTTTGCTCCCTAGTAAATGTGTACAGGACTACCTCATGAAGCCCCAGTTCATTTTAGGGAAATTAATTTTGTGCAATAGTTATGTGTACCAGGCTCTGTTTAAAGTAGTTTCAGTGTTATTTCAGAGTAGGTATTAATCACCAGTAAGATGAGAAAATTGAAGCTTCTAGGGTATAACGTACCTTTTCTAAGTTCACACATGGTAGAGGCCAAATAGGAATTCAGACTTTTTCAGGCTTCAAAAATCCTAGGATCTTTTCCCATACTGTGGCCTGCTCTGTTTCCTCACAGGATGGAGAATTGGGGCTATTAGAAAGTATGTGCAAATCGATATACATTTAGGGGTGTTTTTCTTTGAAGGTAATTATTTGTACTAGGATATAACCCTTGAGTTGGTAAGGGTTTTTGTTGTTAATAATAATAAAACTTATAATAGGGGTAAACAGTTAAAATTGCTTTAGTTTTATGCACATTTTAAGTGTTTGTAGTTTTTCTGAAAAAAATTTTATGCTTTGAGTGTTTTTATTTAACTACATTGTGAAAGTTAAATCTTTGAAAAATATTTCCTGGTAGGGTTCTTGATGCCCTACAAAGTTTAGAAACCATTAAGGCTGAAGGAAAATAGTGGGAGATGGTTTAATGGCTTTGATAGAAATGTTTGGAAATGCAGATCATGGCATGTGATGACACCATTTTATGTAAGATGTCAATATCTTTGGCACTGCTTTTATTTTTTTTTGGTACCGGGAATTGAACTCGGGTCCTTGCACCTGTGGGGCTGGTGGCAGAACCACTGAGCTAAATCCCCGGCCTTTGGCACTGCTTTTTAAATTTTTCAGCCTCTGTTTGAAAGTGTGATGATTTCTATTGTGGCTTTACTCTTTGTGTTTTGGTACCGGGGATCGAGCTCTCGGGACCTTGTGTTTGTGAGGCAGGTGGTAGAACCACCGAGCTAAATCCCCAGCCCTGTGGCTTTACTCTTGAGGATCATTTGAGGAGACACCTAAATTTTCAGTGTATGTCAAACAACTTTGACTTTTATCATACATGGTTTTGCTTATTTCGGTGAAGTGCACAATTGTATGTGATCTTACATGTTTGTACATGTTGGTCTGGGGTCAGATATTAAGGGATAATTCTGTACTATCTCTGTTTCCCGGGGGCTCTTGCTGCTACCTGTAGTAGCTAAAGTGTGGTTACTTGTAGGGAAGGGATTCTTCAGTTTGGAAATGGCAAAAATCCCAAAATAGGAGATAGGCTAGAATTAACTATTCTGATTTATCTTTCTACATTTAGTTAATGGCTTTTCTATAGCTGAGAAAAATTTTTAAACATGTATACTTTGATAAATCTATCACAGTTCCAGCTTGCATAATTCTCAGTCATGTTAGTGTTTCCTATGTGGCTTATTATGTAAATTTCAAACAATGATGTGATAGAAATAAATATTAAATTCTAAATCAAATGTCTTAGTTTTGTTTCAACATTAACATAACTCCAATAAGAATGAATTTTAGTAATTAAGCTTTTATTTAAACAAAAACTGCTCAGATTTGCTGTTCATTTGACATCTATTGCTAAAATACACCACAGTAGAAAAAAATGTCTTTTTTTCAAAATTAAGACATGTTGATCATTTTTTTTTTTTTTTGTACCAGGGATTGAACTCAGGTCCTTGTGCTTGCGAGGCAGGCTGCGGAACCGCTGAGCTCAATCCCCAGCCCAACTGATCATTTTCTTAAAAACTTTCAAATCTAACTATATAACCAAAAATTTCCAAGTCTTTAATTTTTAATTAAATATAGTAAGAATCTGTCTGTTTTCATATTTTTGTTCTTTTCCTTACAGGGGCAGAAAGCGTTTTGTAAGTGAAGGAGATGGAGGTCGCCTTAAACCAGAGAGCTACTGAATATAAGAACTCTTGCAGTCTTCGGTGTTATAAAAATATATATCTGAATTGTAAGAGATTGTTAGCACAGGTTTTTTTTTTTAAATTTTAGCACTTGTTTTGGGTACAAGGCTTTTCTGAAATTTTATAAATTTTAAGGGGAATTTTTAAAAGGAAGGTTTTTTTTTTGAGAGTAGAAAGGAAAGAGAGAAAAGTAACCACTGAAGTGGAATATTCTAATAAGCTACCTTTTGTAAGTGCCATGTTTATGACCTAATCATTCCAAGTTTTGCATTGATGTCTGACTGCCACTCCTTTCTTTCAAGGACAGTGTTTTTTGTAGTAAAATCACTGGTTTATACAAAGCTTTATTTAGGGGGTGAAGTTAAGCTGCTAAACCCCATGTTGGCTGCTGCTGTTGAAATACTGTGCTTTGGGAGTAAAAAAAAAAAGTTTCTTTGTCTTAAAGAATTTAAAAAAATGAGTCATGAGACTTACTCATCTTTCCAGGGAACATACTGATTGGTCTTAAAGACTAGACAGTTAAGTAAATGGTGGCTGGAACATCTATTTTTCTACAAAACTGGAAAAATGAAACTGGTTCTATAAGAATGTATAACAAAATAAAACATGTGAAGCAGTGTTGATTCTTTATTGAGAGTACACTTATTTGAGGTCTTTCAAAACCTTTTAATTTCTTGCCTAGCATGCTATTAGGCCCTAGGTACTATCCCCAGCATTGCAAAAAACCCCAAAACACAAAACTTAAATTTCATATAGCAAATGTTAAATCACATAAGGAAGCACATTTGAACTTAGTAGATTTTTCACTTGCAGACTTCTAAAAAACGCAACAGTAAAAAAAAAATTCTGCTATTATACTGAGAAACACATGTACATTGTATTGTTTTTCAGTGATGTGACCTCTAGAGCCTAGCTTGTCATTCTTAAATTGTTACTAAATAATTAGTTAAAAATTTTTTTCTCCATGGACTCAAAACTTTACATTTACTCAGTGCCTGAGAAAATACTAATTACCAATAAATAAGTTACCTAAAGAATGATTATATTACTAACCTCCTTTTTGCAAAGCCTAATTACTCAGTAAGGCCTCAAAGTCTGATAATTTAAATTGCCTACTGACTGCAGCAAAACTAACCAAGATTGTATTAATTTCCAAAAGTATTCTTAGGAAGTTACCCATTACAGGTTTAGGTACTGCCTTTGAGAACACCCCAAATTTAATGTTCATATTTGTCTTACAGTTTCTTTAGGCCCATTATTATTCAGGCTTATATAATTATAAGCATTTTCAGCTTTTGATACCTAGATGGTAAAAATACTCATGTAATTCTTCAGTCCTTGAAATTAATATAATTAGAAGCTAATTACAAAATAGCTGAGTTTCTTAATCACATTTAAGAAACTAGTTTTGTGACTACTGGTAGGATCTTTACTGGTCAGGCAGGGTAACAAACATGACATGGCACACAAAATTGGTTAAAAAATGTTTTAATTAGGTAATGTAAAAGCTTAAACACTATGTTCAGATTCATATTTGTAATAAACATGTAAAAATGCTCTACATAAAAGTTGATTTAGTTATTTGTGCCTATGTCAAACTTGTACTAGGAGTGGAGAATGGTAATTTAAATTGTAATTTAGAAACCATGAAAATCCCAAAATATTTGGTTCAAAGTTAACTCAAAGCAGTGTTTAACAAGTTTTATCTTTGGTATTTTAAAATTATTTATATGAGTATTACCAGTTTTATTAATACTGTTTTCAGCATACAGGTACAGATTATACTTTAGCTATTAATATACTGTAGGTAAGGTAGGGTGGCTCTAAAGCGCTAAGTTTATTAGTCAGTAGGCTTTTTCCTGTTTTTCTTTACTGCCATTTCCTGTTGGTGAAGGGTATCTTGTGCTGCTTGCTGCATTTTCTCCAGTTTTTCCAGAGTCATAGATTTTAAGGGTAAAAGTTTGGGTTTACACAGCACCATTGTGGTTACATCTTCCACAGACAATTGCCCTAAATTTAATAAGAAATAAAGATTAATTCAGTGAAAATAACTCAGTCATTTGGTGGCTTAGATGTGGAGCTAGAATGAAGGTCTAAAAACCTAATCTGTTGTCAGTGGACAAACTCTTGTTATTGGACTATTTTTCTCAGGACCAGAGTGATCATAGCCACCTCCATAAGCAAATGTAGTACTGGAGTGTTAAGGAGGACAGACTTTCAACTTTGTATAGAAGACTCAAGCTGCCTTAACTACAACTTTTTGTGTCAGATGTTTAATTTGAATTAAGGTTTGGGAGGATATGTACCTAATGCACAAAAGTAAAGCAAGGTATGGTATTAATGTAACAAATATTCAAATTAATGTTTAAAACCTTCAGCTTTTCTTACTGATTGATAACCTTTTCCCCCATTTTCAGACAAGTTCTCACTTTCACTGAAAATTCCGTATTGGAATCTGCACTCTTGGCTTTAACAGAATTTCTAGGTATAAGAAATAATGTTTCATTTGTTATTCTGTTATCAAGGGAAAAGTGATCTTTACAAACTACTCCCGGCAGAAGTCTGACAGTAAGGACACAGTCTGCAGATGTGCAGCTGTTAATGCCTGCTGTGTGACATCATCACTTGATAAGTTTCTGTAATACCCTATGAGCCACATATCTATGATGTAGGTACCTTGTTTTGGAAGAACCTCTCGGAACGTTGACTTCACATCTGCCATGTTGTCGACAGTCAGTTTTCCTTCAACAAGAAATTGTTTTTGTTATTCACAATTCCCAAAGCATATTACCAGAGAGATTTCCACCATAGTTTTAAGTGAGATTGAATTTCCTATAGAAAGTTAACTGTCCTTGTGTAATTTTCCCATTAATTTCCTGTGGTTATTTTTTTATTGAATCATTGTTCAGGTTATAGAAACATAATTTTTATTAATCACTAGTGGCGGTAATTGGAAGGCTGAATATTCAGCCCACCCCAAAAAACCTTTTGTTTATTAGATGAAGATTGTTAATATCAGATGAGAATACATTTATAATGCAACCATCTTTTTTCACTGCTAGCTGCTTCTCCGGAGACGGATATTTTAAAAAACCCGCTGACAGGTGGGTGAGGCAAATAGGAAGAGGAGCAAATGTTTCCTAACATTCCCACTTTCTCAGCAGCTATCAACTGGTTTCTACTTTTACTCTCTTTGCAAACAAAAAGCATACTAAAAGTGCCTCCACAGCTGTAATCTGTAAGGAAGCAGCACAATGGGTAAACTGGCTTGTAAACAAACACTTTCAGTTTACTGTTTCCCTCTCATACAGACTACATGTGAAAGGACCATCATGTATGTTTCGTGAGCACTCTGTCAGGAATGTCCTGGCATACATGCCATCTGGTTAGTGACATTTGTTCCTGGATTACTACTGTATGTTCAAGGTGTTCTGGCTGAGGTGGCAGAAGGATCCCTTTCCAAAAACATGTTCTTCCAGACAGTCCCACCCGGGTAGTGATGTTTCATCATACTGATGTAATCTTACCATACGTCTTTCACAACAGCAACCCACAGGAGAAAGATTTATTATTTATAACGTGGTGATGCTGGCATGGTGCCTGCCTTCCCACCCCCCTCAGATTCATTTTCATCAGGGGAAGCTGCTCCTCTCATTCCTGCAGGACTGCTTTGACATTGCTAATGAAAGATTCCTATTTTCCATCCTCCAAGCTTCTTCCCCTCTTTTGTTTAAATTATTCTGGCCTAAGTTCCTCAGGAACATCTATCTGCTTTTCAAAACTTCGTCATCACACTTCGCCACTATACCACTCTACTGGAGAGATGAAGTAGGAAATGAGCCTGGAATAAAGCAACTCATCATTAAAGGGAATCTGATGTAAATACAATATGCCATTTCCTTAGAATGCATAGCTTCTCCTACCACATTCTTTCCTCCTCCTCAGGTCTGCCAGTGATACCTGATTACTTCTTCCCCACCCCCAGGTTAAACACCGCTAATAGTGCAGACCTTGATTAGCTCTGCTTGCTATCAAAATACCTAGTCTCTCCATTAAAGATGTAACAATGAAAATATTAGGCCTTATTTAGTATAAATTCTGACATGCCAATATAAAGGATATAAATTACAGATAAAGGTGAAATAAATATATGGCAGCTAAGGATTTTTATGTGTATTGCCAAAATGCTGAAACTCTGAATATTTAAATCTTAAGTTGTTTAAATCACTACCCTCCCTTTGTTTTCTTAGTCTATACCTCTCACACCAAAAGTTTGGCCAGATGAAAATAATGAAACTTGGTGTTGTACCAAGCCTCAGATTCTGACTAAGCTGCCACTGTAAGTGGAGACCAGTGCTGTCACTTGCCTACCTGGCTTCTGCTTTACTAGGCCCCCTTAGGCACTGGCAGGAGAAACAGGACGGGAAGGGCTAAAATAACCAAGGTGGTAGTCGGACAGCTGGCACTGGGCTGGCTACACTGTCTTTATAATTGACTACTTTGAGAGTCCAGAGTAGGAAGGAACATTTCTTTTTTCAGGTGGCCTGCTACTAGCCAAATGTGGGTGTTTTGTCTGGTGTAATGTGCCCTAAGTAGTTGTGGCTTCAAGAGTACTTTCTCAGCGGTCAGGTGAGATGCACAGAATACCAGGGACAAACTGTCAAAGGAAAGATATAATAGCCATGGCTGAAAGGCTATGGTCATTCAATTTAGTAAGTATGTAAGTGGCTACCATGTGTCAGCCACTGTTCATCAGTGAACAAAAACGACAAAAAGCAAAACCTTTGCTCTTGGGAGCTTATAGCCAAGGGCAGTGATGGCAAACCTTCTAGAGTTTACAGTGATACAAACAGCCTGCTGCAGCACACATGCCATAAGTTTGTCAATTCTGGCCTGGTGTAAGGGTAAAGAAACAACAATGCTAGAAGGTAGTACTACAGAAAAATAAGATCATTTATGGGTATTTAGGAACGCTGTGGTAGGATATCAATTTCAACAGGAAAATTAATGATCTCATTAAGAAAGTGACAACACTTAAGCTAAAACTTTTTGTGGATGTGACTACAAATACATGTTTTATGTCTCTGAAACTGGAAAAAGTCAAAAGCCTGATAGTAGTAGCCACAGTGAAGGAAGGTATGGGGAGATGATCAGACATCTCTCTTGGCTTCTTTCCTCTAGTCTTGCTTAGTGGTGCCTAAATTTTAGTTTAGCGCAGTGTTTAATACAAAGTAATGTACATACTTTCACTATGTGGACATGTTATACCCCATAGTAACTTAAAAATAACTTACCCTAAAATGTGATTTTAGAATTCAATCATCCATGCTTTTACTCACTTCTCATTACATCCCCCAATACTTACATTACCAGATTTAACAGACTAAAACTAGATCTAGGAAAAGTCCAAAAGCACATAGTTAGAAGGCTGGCTTGGAAGCAGATTTAGTGTGGAGCCCACTGAGGGAACAGCAACATTTGAGCTGGTGTTAGGTAAGAGGAGAGCAGATTATGAGAAGTAGAAGCCAATGAAGGTTGAACTAACATATGCTCTTTTAACACTGATGGGAATGGGTAGTTTTGAAGCCATTATGACCAATACACAGGAGGACAAAAGTAAATTAGAAATCAGTTAATCTGAGGAATTAGGTAGATTAAAAAAAAACCTTAAGTGCAACAGATATGTTGCAGACTACATTTCCCCCCCTTCTCTTTAATTTGGGAACTATATCACAATTAAATTAGTGTATTGGCCTAACCAACATGCGGGTGTTCCTTTTCCTCTTAATTTGTGGATTCAGCATTCCAATTGTCTGTCATACTTGATACCACTCTGAAGGCAATCTTTTAGGAGAAACTAATTTTAGATCATGAATTCTGTATGTCATTAAGATTTTTTTTGTGGTGCTGGGGATCAAACTCAGGGCCTCATACATACCAAGCAAGTGCTGTACCACTGAGCTAGATTTCCAGCCCTAAGTATTATTATTGTTTGTAGTATGAAAATTAAACACAGGGAGCTCCGAGCTACAGCCTCATCCCTTTTATATTTTATTTGGGTCTTGTTAAGTTGCACAGGATGACCTCAAATTTGCAATCCTTCTATCTCAGCCTCTTGAGTAGCTGTGATTGAAATTGTGTACCTCCACAGTAATTGTTTAAAAAAATTATTAAAAAAAAATAACTTTCAAGTCTCAAGGTTAATTAGAAATATGCAATATTTTTAAAAACTTGTATTTTCTTCTGTGATATATCATCACAGATTATATGAGGTCTTCTATCACAGCTCGGATGAGAACATACTGATTAGACTAAGATCAAAGGTTAAAGAGCTGAACATAACTATTAGATTTAGATCACACCATTTTTACCTAGCCATCCAAAAAAAACATAAGCTATGGTCACACAATGGGCAGACAGAGAAGGGGACAAGACTAAAATCCAAAATGAAAACATATTTTGGATGGCAAAGCCAACTCTTGGTTTCTAAAAATCTTCAGGACAGGATTGGATCTATTTAAAAAACTGTCCTCATAGCTTACACTAAGTCTTCCTAGCCAATAACTGATTTTTACTAGGGGCCCCATGGAGCCATTGCATGAGTAAATGTGGTTACCCTCTTTATTAATGTGTGCCAGCTACTCCTAACCTGTTACTAGGTCTCCACTGTCATTATTTTTTCCCGCAATTAATTCATCTAAACTCATCAGCTTATCCTAATTGCATGAAACCCTATTTTTAAAGTCTGAAATGGATTGTTGCAAACTATCCCAGGGCTCCAAGTGTTTTAAACAAGCTATGACAGTAATGTATGCTACAAATAAAAAAGAGGCTTGCAGTAGAGTTTTTTGTTCTGATCAATTTATTTCATATTTGGACTTTAAATAGGATACAGGAGTGTATGTCTGGAGCTAACTAGTTGTACTCATGTTCATACTTTAAATAGGGAATAATGCTGTACTATGACCACACTGATAATTAGCTATGTGACCTGGAATACATTTAACTAACCAGAAGCTTGGTTTCTTCATAAAAAAACATGTTTTTGTATCTGTCCTTGGTTGCCAGGTTCAAGTGTAAAGTGAATATAAAAGTGCCTGTAAGTACAGAATACTAAATACAAACATTTATTATTCCAGGTACAATTTTCATAGCACTATATATAATAAAGGAGTTGCTCTAGATTATGAGGGTATCTTTTAACTCTTAAAATATTTGAATCTTTATAAACACTATGTTGCCCATAAGACAGAATGATCTATTTAACAGTGTTTTCCTTTAAAAGCCTATCTTATTTAAAGTAGTATAGGCCAGGTTTGGTGGTGCATGCCTGCAATTCCAGCTACCAGAAAGGCTTAGGCAGGAGGATTGAAGTTTGAGCTCAGCTTGGTCAACTTAGTGATTTGGTGAGAACCTGTATGAAAATAAAAGAGTGGAGCCAGGTGTGGTGGTACATGTCTGTTATCCCAACACTCTGGAAAGCTGAGGGAGGAAGAATGCAAGTTCAAACCCAGCCTTAGCAACTCAAGTGACCTGGTGAGACCTTGTCTCAAAATACAGTATTTAAAAATGGGCCATAGATATAGCTGTATTCAATGCCTAGTACACTGAAAAAAAACCAACCAACTACAAAACAAACAAAAACAAAAAACCCAGCATGTACTGCCAAATTGTGTCCTTAAATTTTGTTTTTAAAAATATGATAAGGCAGGAGGTTTGAGGGGGGAATGGGATAAAATAAAATATGATAAGGCAAATCTACTTCATAATAGAATTCAAGATTTAAAAACTTTGGATGCCTTTTTTGTTTCTGTTTAACCTAGAAAAGTCACAGCACCAGAAATGAGGCAAAAAAGCAAAGACTTCTAACACATTTTGAGATTCTCAACCAGTGTGTACCAATCATGTTTTCATGTAGAAGTGCAGAGGTCATAAACTGGTGGCCCATGGTCCCATCCAGTTAAATGTTTTACTGGTTTCCTAGATGTTTAAAAAGTATTTGAGTCAATGTTTAAAAGTCTGGAGATCTGACATAAAATCCAAATTTTAGCTCTATACCAAGTGCACATTCCCACAGCAAAATACAGCCTAGACTGGGAAGTGATGTGCTCTCAAAATCTTCAGCCTTCACTATTGTGTCCTGTTTCCCTTTACCCGCCTGGCCACTGAAGACACTTGGGATTTTTGTTGTTTTTTGAGATGGGGTCTGGCTGTGGTTGCCTAGGCTAGTCTCCAACTCCTTAGCTCACATCACCTTCCTACCTCAGCTTCCAAAGTAGCTGGGATTGTGAGCATGTGCCCAGCCTAGGAAGCACTGAGAAATAAAAATTCAACCCCTGGTAACTAAAGAAGACACTAGGAGCAATCTTATTTATGTAAAGGACAGCAAAGGATATTTTTCTTTTGTGAATACTTGCTAAATTAGCTCCTTTAAATTCAATCTGCCAGGTGCAGGCTGTAAGTGCTTATGGCAAGAGTGCGATAAATAACTAATAACAAAAGATTATCTTTTGTCTTATCTAAGACTTGAGGTTAACTGATAGATGAAATTTCAAAAACATAGATTCTGAAATGTAAATATGAGAAAAAGGTGGAATGGAAAGCCCAGAAAGACTGTGTTTTTCAACAGACACAAAGTAGTAATGTTCACTCTCCCTCAAGCAACTGCCCACATGCTAGCAGAGTGCTTAATGTGGATTGATAGTGTTCATCTGGAGATGCCAACTAACATATGTCATACAGTTGGAGACTATAGTAGATTCTATTCTATCTGGCATCTATTCTATCTTTGCTATCTGGCATCTGCTGGTAGAAAAATGCTGCAACATGCTCAATTTAGCTAATTAATTCAGACTCATATGAATAAAATGCGCAGGGCTGAGTTTCTGAAATGTGCCTAGGCCTTAGAATGGGAACTGTACTTGGGTAAATTGTGATGCTGCTGCTGGCTTTGGTATACTGTGGTAGCAGACATTACTATTAAGTTAGTAGAAAATGACATCTTCCTTATCCAAAATGCCTTTTCCAAACCACTATTGAAAAATTTAATACTGGACAGTGATCCTAATAATACTGTTTATTAGCTTTTAGAAAAAGTATTTGCTCCACACCTGAGATATTTAGTTAGCTATTTCCAAAATACATAAGCAAAGAGAACTGTTGGATATTTTACATACTCTTTCTCAAAGCCTGGTCCTCAGACTATCTGCATCAGGGCTATTAATAAATTTTCCAAAAGCCCTCTAAATATCTGAATCAGAATCTTTAAGTTCCCCACATTAAATATGGAGAACTGTCTTAGATTCACTCATTCACTAAATACTTAATGCCTACTATGTGCCCAAATTGGACTGCTTCAGAAGTTATTAATGATAACTGAATTTTGATCACATTCCATGTGCTAGAAACTAAGCCAAAGCACTTTACATCTTAGAATTAATTCTGTTCAATAATCTTAGGAGGTTTTAAGGCTGCCCTCAATAGAGAGAATGAGTAAATTGTCCAAGGTAACCCTGCTAGTAAAGGTCCTGTTCCTGAAATCCAGGCCTGATTCTAAAACCTACACATTTGTTTTTGCATTTTTTGTTTTTGCCTACTAACTTTAAAAAACATATGAAGTCTCAGTATCTTTTGATACTCATCCCCCTTTTCTCTTACTCCCTGCTCTTCCTTTCTTGTCTAATAGTACAGTAGTCGCCCTTCTACTTTTGTGTCATCTTTAAACCTACTCTTAATTGATATGTTATTCTGCCTTTCTTAAATCTGGAGTGAATATAAAATTGTTTCCTATAGGTAGGCACAATGGCGCATGTAATCCCAGACTTGGGAGGCTAAGACAGGAAGATTGCTTAAACTCAGGAGTTCAAAAGCAGCCTGAGCAGAATAGTGACCCCCATCTCAAAAAGCAAAATGAGGGCTGGGGATTTAATCAGTGGTGCAGCATCTGCCTTGTAAGTGCAAGGTCCCGAGTTCGATTCCCAGTACCAAAAAAAAAAAAGCAAAATGAAGTTGTTCCATAATCCCACATGAGCAAATTTCCTTCTACCCAAAGAAAGCAACTGATAAGAGTACATTATGTACCTTTCCGTATGATGCTAGAAACATCAAAATCTGTTGGTCTATTATGAAAAATGCAGATTTTTTTAAAGCCCCCTAGAAGTCGGGAAAAATATTTAACCAGTTTTGCACTCCAAGACCATTTTCTTCTTCCTTAAATGCATTTTCTTTCACTTATCTTCTATGATGAAATATGTGTAGGGTAGGAAGAGTACATGAGCTTGGCAGTGTTGGGAGTTTTCCTCTCGTGATCACAAAAAAAATCCCACAAGGGCAGGGGATTTAGCTCAGTGGTTCCACCACCTGCCTCACAAGCACAAAGCCCCGAGTTCGATCCCCAGTACCAAAAAAAAAAAAAGTCCCACAAACACTTCTGTATCCATTGGTTAGAGACTGTTCCTTATGACTCGTGTTAAGTATAATCTTGATTTTGCAAATTTTAATAAGCTCCATTTAATGCTACCAAAAAACTATCACAGAAACACCAGGGCCAATTAGAACTTGCAAGAGAATTTCAGGGAGAAAAAAAAATTACTTACATTGAATTGTGGCCAGATGGCTAACAGTTGCCTAGGTATATGCTTTAATAACAAGAGTCATCTGTATTTGAATTGCAGGGCCCACACATCTTTCATCAACAAACTGCAGGGTGCCAGGAGTTGAAACTCATGAAACTATGCTGACATCAGTGCACTTTGTTGCAGACTACATTGCATCAGCTTCAACTACAGGCAAAATAGCAGCAACATTTTATTAAAGGGAGGCAGTTTGTGTTGCCAGCTCAGGACACTAACATATATACTCCACTCATCCACTCTCAGGATTAAATGCTAAACTCTTTGTGTGCTAAGTGGGATGGATTTAACGAGCAAATCATGGCAAGCGTACAAGCTGCATTTGAGAAGGCTTAATCATGATTGGAAAAGTACTGTTAAGTATTCCTCCAAAAAATGTGAAAAGTTTCTACAGTAACTTCTGGTTAATAAAAAAATGGGGGGGGGACTTTTCTCAAATCTATTGGCTTAAAAATTCTTCAAAGTGCCAATGTCATGAGGGGAAAAGATAGGGGACAGTTCTACATTAAGGCTAAAGAGTTACAGCACCCAAATACAATACATAAATCTTGACTGGATTCTGATTTAGGGGATATGGGGTAGGGAGAGGATATAAAAAATATTGAGTCAATTTGGGAAATTTGCACATGGACTGTGTTTTAAACATTACAGAATTATTAATTTTCTTAGCTGTAACAGTAGTACGGTGTTTTGCAGAACTGCTTCAAAATTCTTAGGAAATTCATGTTAGAAGTCTTAGAGGTCTCTGCCTAACTGTGTAACCTATTTCCAAATGGTTCAGTGACAATAAAACAGTGTGTAAGGAGGGATGAAATAAATGTCACACAATGTTTTAACAACTGCTGGATATAAGGTTAGAGTATAAGAATGTTGTATTCTTTTAGCTTTTTAATGTATAAAGATTTTTTACTTTTTTTTTGGTACCAGGGATCGAACTCAGGTCCTTGGCCTTGTGCAGCAGGAGGCTAAACCACTGAGCTAAATCCCTGGCCTTGTATGAAGGTTTTAATAAAACATTTGGGGAAAAATCATGTGGAAAGAATTCAGAGGGCAAATCTAAGAAAAAGTTGAGTAGCAGGACTATGCTAAATTTCTGATAAATTGAAGATCCATACAAATTGGCTGGCAGTGTCTCAGGCATCCAGGAAACACCCTGTATATTCAATCTTTCAGTTAAGTGTTTACCAAACTACTATTCTGTACAGAGTGAAATCACAGGCAGATCAATCTGATACAGAGCATTCTATTTAGGCATAGACGTGGTAGTGAAGATAAGAACATAAGCAGGGGCTGCATATAACAGTGATTGTCATAAAAAGAGATACAAAAAGTGCTAGATAAGCTTGGAGAAGACTACTTCCTGTTGGGGAGAAGCTGGAAACACATCTCCAAGGATAACAGAATCATAGATACTAAACCACACAAGGTTACTGCCACAACACACTACAAAACCTGGATTACGAATGCTAAGGAATTAAAAAGAAATTAGGTAGAGAAGGTAAGATTTGCACTCTTATTGTCTATAGGCTAGGTACTGTATAATCAATTTTTAAATTTACCTGAAAGTTCTGCTCTTTTTTTTTTCGAAGCTTTAGGCATCCAATCTGGTATTATCAAGAGGACTCAAAGTTCTTGACTCAAGCCTACAGAAAGAACTACACGAGATAATGTCATAATTTTGGCGAAAGCAGTATAATATACGGTGTTTTACGAATAGGCACAAGCACTTATTTAATAAACCGCAGGCACTTAGAATTAGAACAGTATATCCTTAACCTAGAACTTCAAGATTTACAAAGACTCAAGAAAGGATAGACAAGAAAAAAGTGGAAAAATCAGGTGAAGACAGGCGATGGGAAAATAAAGACTTGTGGCCTTGCCGCGGAGGTGAGGGAATCATCTTTTTCTTTTATAGTTGGCGTGGAAAGATTCCTCAAGCTCTAGAATTCTCCAGAGGTCACGGACTGGAGTACTGTACTTAGTCTGGGCTTTCGAGGCGCGCTCAGAGCTCCATTTTGCAGGAGTTAGGGGATCCGCCCCGCTGGCCGCTCCAGCCCCGTCTGGGCGCTCCCGGCCCCGCAGGCTGCTCTAGGCAGGCCAGGGAGACCCGCCGCGCGCGCGGCCTCGCCCCACAGGGAGCCTCAGAGGGGCGGAGGGAGGCGGGCCACCGCCCGGCCGGCCGGAAAGAAAACCTCCTTCCAGCGGAAGCGCCCCGAGCCCGCCACCTTCTCAGCGCTCAGCCCCCTGGGGACCGTCCGGCCCGAGCCGGGCGCGCGCGTGGCGCCCTAGGGACACTCACCTCACGCCGCAGCTCCGCTCGGCAACAGGCTCCACCTGGGGCGCGGGCGGCGACTATTCTCACCCCTCTGCGGGACCCTATTCGGAAGTGCCAAATGCAACTTCCGCAAAGGAGAGGGAGTTTTGGAGCCCTAAACTGTTGTCCACCTAGGTAAGTGACCAGTCTTCTCAGCGAAATAAGTAAGGGCCAGGAAAACAAACCTGTAGCCCTGAGTATGAATTAGCTTGCCGAATACGGGATGTCTGGTCGCGTAAGGTCCCTCCTTGGGCCTACCTACAGATGCGCCCCTTCTTTGTCGGCTCAGCTGTTGCCCAGGGTAACGGTAAGGTTTGGACGAAGGAAAAAACTACGTCACGCTGGAGACAGGAAGCCAGGAAACTCTTGCTGCCATTAACAGTTATGGCTGCCTTAGCTTCAACTGTTAACTTCCGATTAGGAGTCGTCTCTATCCTGCCGGAGGCTCACTCAGTGGCCCGGCCAGCCAGCTGCGCCTAGTGGGCGGGAGACCGCGTAGAGCTGCGGAGGAGAGGAAGAGGGCGGAGAGAAGGAAGCTGGCACCAGTGCCTCACTGTGATTGGGCAGCTTCGCAGGGCCTGGCTCCGCCTGCTTTTCTTTCCCAGCGAGTGGCCGGCCCGCGCCGGAGGGGTGGGGCGGGGCGGTCGAGCCGGAGTGTGTGGAGGGGCGGGGCGAGTGGGGGAGGGGCGGCCGGGGGGCGGCGGTTGGGCAGCGTCGCTCCTGAAGAAGAGGAGGAGGAGGAAGGAGGCGAACGGGATGGCGGAGTCGGGGCTCGTGACGGTAACCTGGGCCGGCGAAGCTGAGGGCGGCTGTCGGTCGGCTCTTCCTGCCTGTCGGACGGCGGGATGGCTGGCGGCAGGGGGAGTCCCCGCTTGCCCTGACAGCGCGAGCCGGCGCGGCCGGGGCGAGGCCCGCGGGGCCGGGGCCCTGGGAGGCGCCCGCCGCCGCCTTCCTGGGAGCTGTCGCCGGCTCGCCGGGCCCTGGGAGCCGGCCGCGCGCAGAGCGGCAGCCCGGCGCTGGGAGCTGAGCGCGGGCTCTCACCGCGCGGGGCCGGGCCTGCGGCGCGCGGGCTGCGGGACGGCCAGGGGGAGGGCGCCGCCGAGGGTCCGGTTCGGCTCCTGCGGCCAGGCTGCCGGGAGGCCGGGCGGGCGGGGACCGGGGCGCGGCGCGGTCTGCTGGCGGGCGGGCTCTCTGCCCCTCCTCGCGCTCCGCGGCGCCCTGGAGCTCTGCTCCGGCCGAGACCCCGAGGGCTGGTGAGTCGGCTCGCTCTGGGTGTGTTGCTGCGAGAAGGGAAGCGCGTTGTGGCCGACGGAGGCCGCCCGCCCGGGGGGAACGCGCTGCTGGCGAGGTGGCGCTGGCTGGCGGGGACCGAGCAAAAGTAGTCTCAACTCCCCGCCCCTCCGCCCCGGCTCTGCCCGAGGCTTCGGGGCCGAGCGGTTTTTTCCCAGCCCCTCCGTATCCATTGTTTTGTGCCATCCCCTCCCCCATGCCTAGGTAGAATAAGGACTTCTCCAAAGCGTTAATTTGCCTTTCTGTTTTCTTTCTTTTCTTTCTCAGCAGAGGGGTGGTGTTAATTGTGGTAGTATGGATTTACAGACAGGTGGATGGAATACCGATTCGGGCGTTGGAGGGAAGATGCTGTGTGTGTGTGTGTGTGTGTGTGTGTGTGTGTGTGTGTGTGTGTGTGTTTTAAATTCAACCCTTGCAGTTGGCGATTTGGTTTTGTCTTTCTGTTGGTTTGTATCATCAGGGGTATGATGAGAAAAGAGGAAGCACTGTTTTGCAACCTACCCCCCAAAATATTTTTCAAGTCTCTGGGGATGCTGAAGCAAAATTAGGTTGCAGATGTGGACTGTATATAGTGTTTGTCTCAAAGATAACTACCAGTCGTCTCTAGATTTACACCTGTGTGATCTTGTACACCCTTCTTCGATAGCAGGAGGTCTGATAGCTACTCAGAGGGAATACTGTATCAAAAACTTTTTGTTTTTCAGAATTCTAAGTCCTACTTGTGTAACCAAATATTTTTGTATCTAAATCATCGACATTGAAAAATAGGTTTAATTCTTTTTTTTTTTTTTTTTGTACCGGGGATCGAACTCGGGTCCTTGAGCTTGCATAGCTTAAAGACCCTGATATATACCTGTACCTCTCCATGCTATTTCACTGTTTGTTACTGTGTATTTGAAGAGATTTAGCCATTATTTACGGTTTGTTACATTGGGAAAGCTTATATTTATACTTTGAATTTTACAAAGTGTGATTTTTTTTTCTGTGCCAATGACAATTTTTAAGGGTAAGATACGTAAATGACCATTCACATACGGAGCTTAAATTGAATATGGGGTAAAACTTTTATACCTATTTGGACATAAAGTTCACCCTAGAATTTTTATACAGTTACGAATATGTATTTGAAAAATAGAACACAGAATTACAGGTTTTTGTCTAAGGTTTGTAATTTTCAAATGGCTTAAATGTTACAGAAAGCTGACATGTAAAAGTTAAGAGTCCTGACATCTTAGTTTTGAGTTTTGGATATGGCCTTTCTTAAAAGGTGCTTACTCGGTTTTTGAAGAAATAACTACATTTGTCTAAATTGGCATTTGTTTTCTGACCGACCTCTTAATCGTTAATATAATTTTCAAGTTTTAGAATTTTTGTTAGAAATTGTTATGGATTAAAGAGTGATGCTAAGAGATACATTAAGAGTTTGGAGCTGGATTATTTTTTAGCTTTGTAAAAAAATTTCCGTATTCAGGAAGTTGATTAGAGCTTTTTTTCTGATAATTGTAGCATGTATGGATCATACATCAACTTGTAAAATACATGCCAGTAGGAAATTTGAAACATGTTCATATTTAAATAGGAACACCAAAACTATAAATTCTTTTGTTATGTTTGCTGGAATTGTGCTTTTATAATAGAACTGTTTCTTCTGTGACTTGAGATAGGGTAGAATGACTCACACCCCCAACTCCCAACCAAAGACACATAAACTGGAATTATGCGTTGAATACACCCAAGGATGCCTTCCAAATCGTTGCTGGTATATTTTGTGCTTTGGCTTATCCATATGGATTTTGGGAGGAGGGTGAATAAAAATCAAATACTTTGTACAGCAGGTAAATTTCAGTCTTACTTGCTTTGAAAGTATGCTTGGTTTTCAATATTTGTTGTGTAATGTTTCTGGAAGCCTGCGTTCTTTAAACAGTTTAAAAAACTTTTACTTGTCTTTAAATGAGAAGATATTTAAATACAAAACCCTGTTGTGTTTTGACAGAAAAAAAAAAGGTATACTGTATATATGTAGATAAAAGAATGCCTGTATTTTGGAGGGTGAAGATTAAAAGAGTGTCTTTTAAAATTCAGGTTATCGTGTCATTCTTATGTCCTTCATATATGAAAAGACAAATCTTCTGAATAGTTGCTGGTATATTTATAACAAAGCAAGACAGAAAAACCCCCAAAACAGTAAAACAACTAATCAAACAAATTAACTCACAAATTCTTCAGTGAGTTCTAATGTTTGTAGCTTAAACTTGATGCAAAAATTCTTGAACTTGTTTATGAAATATCAGTTATGATAGGAAATAGACTGGTGGGAAATATTTTGTAGATGAATATATGAATATGGCTATAATTTAGCAGTAGAGCAATAGAATAAGTACTTTTATGTGATATTTAAGAAATGAGTCCTACAAATATTAAGTTGGTAGATACTTTTATTGATTGCTTACTATATTTCATACATTTTATGTATTATGTGTTAGACATTCTGTAATTTAGGGCTAATAGAAAAAAATACGGACGTAACCCATCTGCTATCCTTATATCCCTATTTTAACTGTTGAGTCTTTGTTTTGTTACATGTTATATAACATCAAATTTGTGCCCTAAAGATCTTTTAAAATTTTTTTCTCTATTAAAAGTTAAATTTTTGTTATTTTCCTACTTCCCTGTTAAAACTTGATTTTAAAATCTGGAAATTTTCTTTTTTTTACAAGTGACCTGTGATATGCTTGAAGTTGTTATGTTCTGAAATGTTGTTGCTAATCAATGCAATTTGAAAGAAACAAGTGTGAGTCTGAAAAACTTGTGTTTTTTTTTTTTTTTTTGGTACCGGGGATTGAACTCTGGTCCTTGTGCTTTCGAGGCAGGCGGTGGAACCACTAAGCTAAATCCCTGGCCCCTTGTGTTATGTTTTAAAATATGGAATTGCATTATTTTAAGGTAAAATAGTATTTATTTGAATATTTTCTCCCAACTTCTTAGTACAGCATCTTTAATTCAGCAAAGTTCAAACACAAAAAGAATATTATAATTACAAAGAGCCCTTAAGCTTTTGAGATGTTGATAATAAGTATGCTTCTTGAGAAAGTTCGTGGTTCCCATTATTGAGATCTAAAAGAAAACTGATTAGATAGCACACTGTATATCTCATTCCAGCTTCTCTGAAGATCAGTACTGATTGCAAAAAGTACTACATTCTGTAAAAGGTTAAGAATTCTTATACCGGAAAGAATGAACATATTGCTTGTAGCTAAAACATTACAGGAGACCTTTAAAAAGGGTGAGATTGAGTCCCTGTGTGAAATTAACCTTTTGGCAGTCTATTTTGTGTTTATAGTACTGTGAAGACTTCTAATGTTTAAATACATTATTTGCCTTCCATTACTACGTATAGGTCCTACAATTTTAATTAATTTCATAGTTGATTAAGATAAATCTTTAATTTGTCTAGTGTCTTGAAGATAACATGGAAATGGTTTGTTCTGACATAGGTAATTTCTAGACCTGGAGTTAATTTCATCAGTTAGATTTAAGCTTTCTCAGTTTTAAAATTTTGTGTTGTTGTATAGCACTCTTTCTGCTTTTAAGACTTCCTTAGTCTTGCCAGTAGTCTTTAACTTCAATTTTGTTTTACATTTCTTACTACAGTTTCATATTCACTACTATCATAAAAGATCTTCCAAATGCCTTGTATGTCTCAGCCTCATAGGATACAGAGATAAATATATCATGTTTCCTGTTTCCAATAAGTTTAGAGTTTGTCTCCCAAACTAGTCAAATCAGTAGTTAGTTATACAATGTGATAAGTGCTTTAATAGCAGTATACTGAGGCCAGCACCTGTGTGGTAAAACAGCTTTCATGCATACCTGACTATACTTACTAGTAAGACAGGACCTGAACTGAACTCCTGAGGAGTAAATATGATAGGTAAAGTGCAGAAAAAGGACAAAGATGGGAGAAGCCAAGGTCCGCTGGGAAAATTGCAGAGAAATAACTATTTGGATTCCAGTAATATTTTAGGTCCTTACAGTAGACTTTCCTTGAAAGCTTACATTTTTATCAATTATTTCTTGTATGCCTAACTTAGGCCTTTAACTGTAAACCTGTATTAATGCTGAGGGGCTGTTCCAAATTATTATTTAAAACTTTTACCTACATGAATTTTTCATTGATATTTTAATGAAATACAATGAGAATATATCAGCCTAATGTGTGATAATTCCCAGATTTAGAACTTGGATAATGATAGTATGTTTCAAAATCAGATTTAAATATCCTTTTATGCAACATGTTAAAAGTAGCATTTATTAACCTCTTTAACTTGTGATAAATTTTTATTATATAAACATTAAAATGTACTTTTCTGAGTATATTTTAAACCGTTTTCCATACTCACTTGACAGTGCCACTCTTTGGGTAAGTCATTGAATGATGAAAAATTACACTCTGGTAGAAGGCTTTTGTATATTCTTCTGTGATCTCGAAGATTGAATAATTTTTCATAAGGTATGATGTAATACTTCTTTAAGGGCATAGTGAGACCCATTTAGATATTGCAAACTCTCCCCCAAGCGCCATAGTCTTCCATTTTAAGACATTTTCTCCTAGTGATTTTTTTGTTTGTTTGTTTTTTGTTTTGGTACCAGGGATTGAACTCTGGATCCTTGCGCTTGCGAGGCAGGCGGTGGAACCACTGAACTAAATCCCCCAGCCCTCTCCTAGTGATTTTTTTATTCTTTTTTTTTGGTACCAGGGATTCTTTTTATTATAGAAATTTGAGAAATTTCTTTTAAATTTTTCACATTTTAGCAGTTACTTTAAAATGTTATAACTATCTCAAGGTTATTTATTAGGAACCCCAAACTTTCTGGTATTGATTTGCTTACACACCATCCCATGAATCTTTTCCTGATTAAACTAATCACCCTTCAGGCCTCAGTTCTGTGTCACATTGTGAGACCTTTGATCTTTATTCCTGTTCTCCTGTTCCAAAGCCCTTAGCACCGTGCTTCCTTTTTGTAGCACCCATCATGTTTGTAATGATGTGGTTAATGTCTGTCATTTTTGCTAAACTGTGAGCTTTATGTTGATCGTTGAGTATGCCACTTCTTACTATTTCTCCACTATATAATGTCTAGATCTTGTAGACTCCTAGTAGAAAATTAGTTTTAAATTAATGGTTTAGAGCCCCAAACAAACTGAACTTTTTAGGACAAAGAGACATCATTACGTTCTTGTTCGTTTTGTTTTTTTTTTGTTTTTTGTTTTTGGTTCGGGGGACCTTGTGCTTGTGAGGCAGGCGGCGGAACCACTGAGCTAATCCCTGGCCCATGTTCTTGTTCTTAAATGTACATTTCTTGCCCTTATATAGCCCCTCAGTTCTTAATTCAGGCCTTTTAAACTCAAATGTTTAAACTTAAAAATGTTTGGTGACCAAATGTTGAAAGGACTGAAATATCCCTAGAGGCCATAAGAGAGGTGAACATCAGAGCAAAGTGAAAACACTTAGAACAGTTGCCATTCAACAAAAAAGGTAGCTTTTAGCCACTAATATGATAAACATGTATCTTTTCAAGGTGCCTTTTGCTTTATACCTAGAAGAGTACAGGAGTGGTAAGGATCTAGGGTCATGAAGAAAAGGATAATCTGTGAATTTTGTTAAAGATGACAAAAGACCATGCATTGTATTTCAGAAAGGATTCCACGAAATTGATGCAATTTAAGAGTTTTAATGTGTCAGGCTTCTGTTATTGGAAATATTTGCTTAATGAGTGGAAATAGTAGGCACTAGTATTTATTGAACAAAATAAATTGAAGCAATATGAAGGTATTGAATCACTGCAATATAATATTTGCTATCTTATAATTTGTAGAGGTAGGTTTTTACACTTAACCATGTGTATTTTGTTTATTCAGCTATGAAATATGTAAAATTGAGTAACTGAACATGTTTTTCTTGATTAGTGTTGAATGAAAACATAACCTGAAACAATGATATGACAAAATGGTATAAGTATTGCTGCAACTCTTACTCTGTTACAGAGAGAGTAAGCTTTATTCTCTTGGCCTCTGCTAGTCACCTGGACTGGGAAAATTAGATTGGAGTTCAGAACAAATTTTTTGCTATAATTATGTGGTGTCCAAGAAATTGACATGAAAATGTTATATTTCATTCACCTGTGGTTTGTATTTATCTGGGACATAGAATTCAGCATTTCACTAGAAGGCTTTAGTTCTGGTTCAGATACATCGTATTTTATCTTACTATTGTGATCTCTTGAATTCTGTGACTATATAAGGATAGGTAGAAGAACTAGCTATTTACTTTGTTGCTAAAACAAATACTGGTTTATCTACCATGTGTTAATTGCAGTTCTAAATTCATAGAAGTGGGATGCTTAATCTAGGCAGCTTAAAATAATAAGGTCTTATGATTTAATCTTGAAGATATTCATTTCTGCACTTTAGAAGTAGAGATTTGAAATTCTTAATACTAGAAATATGGCCTTGTTTCAGAACACCCACTAAGCAACTGTGGGAATGTAGCATACTAAATGGCTGGTAGTGCTGCAATATTTTTTAAAAATTTCCCCACCTCCTGTTATGTAATAGCTTATAGTAATACATATAGAACATGAGTATTTGAAAATGTTCTGTGCAAAGTGTGTTGAAGCCAAAGTATATGTGAGGCTGTGTCAAGCTTTGTGTTGGGTGCTGAGGACCTAAAGATGATCAGATGATATAAAGATGGTCAGTAAATGTTTGATGTAAATCTGGTGCCCTATATTTTGGTTGTTATAAAGTAATGAAAGCAAAAATTATTCTGGGTGGGGCTTATAAAATTTTATTAAAAAATGAATTCACTCTTTTCAAAACATAACTTTAAAAATTTTGACAGTTTGATAACTGATAGAAACATCTTCATGATGCTTATAGATATTATATTTAAACATTTCAGTGAAAATAATTTTTACTTAAAATTTTTTTTAGAGTATTGTGCATCCAAATATTGCAGCATTATGTTAACCTATGAAAAGTAGGTACTGAAATTGGTTAGAAACTATTAAGAATGAAACCCACTAATTTATTTTTGTTGGTTAGAAAAATATGTTTACAAAGGGATTTGATGAAGCATACTTTTATGTTGAAGCATACCCTTATGTTGTTAATTTTGAAAAAGGGACCAAGTTAATTGCATTAATGCACAGAAATGGATATTACAGTTAAGTGTTTCAGTTTAAGGATTTTTGTGATCTGCAAAAGGAAAGACTTAAATAAACTGACTTTAAAAGTCAGATGTAGAACTTGTAGACTTAGTTCTATGAGTAATGCTTTAATATATGACTAATTATCTGCAGACAAAATTATAAAAAATTTATCTGGCCCTTTCTCAACTAGAGCTCAATTATAATTGACATTTTCACATATATAGTAGTATCGTTATAACTGATGTAACAGTGGTCTTGTGGCAAGATCTGGAAGATTTTTGTTTCATCAAAGAAAGTTGAAATTTAGGTTAATGTAATTGAAATTTTTCCATTTTATGTTCAAATTCTTTGAAAATTGATAATCTATAAATGTTGATTCATGTGATGAAAATTAAAACATTTTAACATAAGCACATGTAATTCCTGTGACCATTATCCAGTATTTATAACTAGGCAAACTGGTAATCTTTGAGTTCTCATAAGAGTAAAAATCTTTCTGTTAAATAATTTTTTTCCTTTCTAGTGTGATTTAAATAATTTGTCACTTGCTACCTGTAAATTACTAAATTACTTTGCATATTTATGGAGGGATTTTTTTATATCAAAGTTTCTATAACCCTAAGTGATGCTAACATTTTGTAATTTATCTTAGCCTGGTTCTACTGCTATAATAACAAAATAGCATAAAGTGGTGGCCTAAACAAAAAAATAAAATTTTTACAATTCTGAAGGCTAGAAAGTCTTTAAGAGTAAGGTGGCGACTGACTCATCCTGGTGAGGGGTCTTTTGCAGATGGTACCTTCCTGCTATCGCCTTAGTTTGCAGCTGTCTGGCCTTACAAAGGCGCTAGTTGGGATCTGATTGATTGATTGATTGATTGGTTGAGTGATTGTACCGGGGATAGAACTCGTCGTTGCGCTTGCTAGGCAGGTGGCAGAACCACTGAGCTAAATCCCCAGCCTGAGATCCCATTTTTATAGCTTCATCTCAATTCACTGACCTTCCAAAGGTCCTGTCTCCAAATATCATCACATTAGGCTCAACCTGAGCCCAAACAAGGAGTTCAGTCCTCAGCAGGATTATCTTCAGATGATAGTGGATAGTACATACGAGTTAGAAATTGTAGGGCTGTATTTATTGTGTTAAATTACAAAAATAATAGAGTGACTGCTACCTTTCATTAGTTTTGAAAGCTTCCAGTGGGAGAAATTTTTTACTAACCTGAAGTTAGTGGTGCCTAATGTGTTTGCGTTGATCTTGTATGTGAAATAGTTCTGCTTTGGATTATTTTTAAAAGTACAGAGATAAATTATATTTTAAATTTCAAATTATATCATGTAAATTATTGAACCCAGGATAATAGGTAAATAAACTAGAGCATAGAGATCTTCACATAAATAAAATCTCAAAAAAAAAAAACTGTTTGAAAGACCATTTGTTTTGTAATGATGGCAAGTTACTAAAGTACTGACCTTGAAAACCACATACTCAGATGTTGCTGTTTATAGTACTTTTATTTTTTAGGACAGTTTCTGAGAGTTTAGATAGAGTAAGTAATGGAAAATTCTTATTCAGTCGGACTTGGTGAATGAAAGTGTGGATTTATACATACAAAAAATGAAACATTAAATGTAATTGTTGCTTTAAAATATGAAATTGTTTTTAGTTGAACTCTCGAATATTTTAGTCATTTAATGTTTATAACTTAACATAGCAATTACATTTTATTTCTCTTTGCATACTGAGAAGTAACTGTAGAGGAAAAGTGGCTTCCTTTCCACTTGTTTAGGTTCTTAGGAATTAAGATGGCATAGACAAATTAACCGTATTTATGTACTTAAGCACAGGCATCCTACAAAGTAAGAGACTCGAAGACTCAGATGATTGAAGATTATATAGCATCCTGAGTTACAGAAGGGAATAGGGGTGTAGAGCCATGTGGGGAATGGTAGGAGTACAAGTTATGGGTGGGTGAGGGAAGGAATTATATAATGAGTAAGGGTTTTTTTTTTTTTTTTTTTTGTACTGGGGATCGAACTCGGGTCCTTGCACTTGCGCAGCAGGCGTCGAAAACCACTGAGCTAAATCCCCGGCAGGGTCTGTCTTACTACGGGGATATAGGCAGGTACTCAGAGCATCCCTCCTATATTAGTAAAATATAACAGATGTCTTACTAATGTAGATTTCCTTTATAGACATAAATCTCCACTACTTAGGGACAGCTTGAGCCAGTACTGTGTCTGGATTCTCCCAAACCTAACTCGCTTCAAGTACATATGTCAAAAGAATATACTTCTGTGTGACATACTTGGCACTTGGTATAGCATAGTACAGTCATATGGAGTTGGTATCCTGAGCTCCCCCAATAATCAACTTTTTAACTTATTGTCAATTTGCAGGGGAAATTAAGAATAAAGCATATTTTGAGAATCCTTAAATTATGTATGATAGGTTTGGAATTCCATGGTAAGAAAGGCAATTCAAGCAGTCTTTGCAAGTAAATCTTTTTGGTAATGTTTATGTGAGACATGAAACGTTTTTACATAATATTTGGTCAAGATATTTGACAGTAGGACTTCACTGGAGAATTTTGCAGTTTATACGAATGGTGAGTTGACGTGTTATGTGAAGAAGCTGTATTTCTGATTGTGGACAGAGTGAACAGGAATTTTCAGTTCTTTGCTCCAAACTCTTGTGTGGAATCGAAATTACAGATAAAATGATGTAGATTTCCTAGAAATTTTCCATTTATTTGCTCCAGTACAAAATAAATCAATCCTATATCTGTCCAAATTATTTCATCTTGCTCCCTTATCAAGAAGAATAATAGTGAACAAATGAATGAATTTCAGAGTGCTGTAAATGTGGACTCTTGGCTTAGTTCTCATCAACGTGGACATATATAACACTTTTTTTTTTTCTGTGAACAGGAATTCTTTTAGGCTCTGTGAAAGATGCTACCTCAGATTCAGCTGACTACTTAAGGATGCTTTTCTCCCTTTGTTTATGAAGGCGCATTTTCTTGAGCATGTTAATTTTGTTGGGCATTTTGTTTTTTGGTCTTGGTCTTTTAGCCGTCTAGTTTTGAAGATTCCTTTCTAAACTCTTAAACCAAAACCAAAGCAAAACAAAACATAAAAGATAGCTTTATGTGATTTGGCGAGGACGACCATTTATTTTTGTACTTTAAATTATTTAAAAGAATAAGGAACTTTTTAGATCTTTATAAACAGGTAAGTACAACTGAAATGTTGCCATTTTTAGATATTGATATAAAATGTGAGTGATACAGAGTTGATTTTAAATAGGATATAAGAAAAACACCAGGCATGAGATAAAAGCTTTGTCGGTATTATTCAGCTGTTTTCATTGAACAGGTGTTTATTTAGCACTTGTGTGTGTGCTAAATAAAAAAGTTTATAATAGTTGTGAAGCACCTTATAGAGAAAAATTGCTTTGTGTAAGGAGCAGGTTATCTAATATGCAGATAAAGCTAAGTTATTCAATAAATGTAAGTGTTCTTTGTGCTAAGTATTAAGCCCTGGCATATAACTAGGAAAAATCCTATTCCCTATTTTCCCATTACCTTTAAATGAGTCATCTAACCTGGCAGATGTAATACTAGGTGGGTGCTAGCTGTTCTGATAGGGCAAACTTTAAGTGGGAACACAGAGAAGTTATATAGAAAGGTTTTTCAATAAGTGGGAGTTTTCTCAGTAAAGAACTATAAATCTGTGTTTCTTGAAGAGAATAGCTTGTGCAAAGTCCTGGACACAAGAAATGGTGGGCCATGCAGGATGTGAAAGAAATTCATGTAACCAGAGGACAAAGTAGAAAATTTTGTGACAGAAGTAAGCAAGGGCTAGATCTTGAAAAGCTTGATGACTGCTTCTAGGAATTTTGAGTTTTATAGTGAGGGCTCCCTCCATGTTTTTAAAATTGGACTAACTTGGTTATATTTGAGTGAAAAATCACTCTATTGTCAGATGATTCAGTTAGGTTAAGAACAGGATGAAGAGTGGATATAAAATGGTGAGCTCAGTTAGAAGGCTGCTGGAGGAGAGAATTTGCACTCTGTAGTGCGGTAGTGGTGTTGAGAATGAAGAGTGGTTAATGAAGTCAGGAGAAATTTTGGGGGGAAGAACTAATAGGATTTGGTGATTGCTGAGATGTGAAAATTGAAGGAGAGGAATCAGAATGACTTACTTCGCGATTCCTGGCCCCCTCTCAGCTTAAATTTTTAGCAGATTTTTGCTTAGATACAACCTTTTAAGAAGCCTTCCTCGATTCCCCAAGCCCCCAAAGCTGGGTAAAATGCCTTACTTTTGTGCTTCAACAGACACATTATTTTCTTGCTTTATCTCTTTGTCTATAAGCTTACAGGTAAGGACTGTGCCTTATTATTAATTTCATACTTAGTATCTTGCAAAATTATATTTATTATGTATAAAATTATGTTGATTGAATGAAAACATTTATTTATAAAAATTTAAATGTTTATAATTGGAGAAAATTGGTTTTCTCCAAGAAACCCCCCCAAATTGAACTAATAGCCAATAACTTGTTTTGCAACTTCAGAGTGAATCAACTATTTCCATGACTTTGGAATGCCACTTAAAAAAGCAGTGTATATTGTAATTCTCACCTGAAGTGCTACATAAATTAAGTCTTTTATAAAAGTCCTTGACTTACAAACATTTGAGTTGCGAACTTTCACAGATACAAGTGGATCTCCAATTACTAACAGATGTGAACAAATTGTGGAAGTAGCTCACATGTCTGCCAGACACTGTCACGGCTGTGCTCTGGGCGCTCACTGTACATACAGTGCTTCAGTGCGCAGCAGTGCAGTGCTCAGAGCCTGGGATGTCGATGTCCGGAAGCAAGAGCAAAAGCAGTGGTGGTGTGGAGGGAACTGCTGGGAAGCACACAGCAATAACCATGGAAACAAAAGTAAAAATACTGTACTGTACCACAATTTTAAGGTAACTGTAAAAGCAAAAAGGTTATTTACAACTATACTGTACTATAATACAATTTGTATTTGTAAAGTGTATGTTTTTTTTTATTTATACTTTACATTATATATTTGTATCAAACATGCATTAGACTCATCTTGTCGGACTTAGGAACAAATCCAACTTAGTAACTTCTCCCAGAACAGAACTGGTCTTAAGTCGGGGACTTACAGTATTATAGACTAATTTAAATGAACATTATTATTTTGACTTTCTCTTGCATTATGCCATCAGGCTTTCTTCATAAATTTTAATTGGCTTTTTTCTTTGTCAGTTTAAAATCAACATAACCAAATTGTGAGCATTAGGTTATTTTTCTCTGTATCAAAATGAAACTGGAGTAACTTTTTCCTTCTTGCTTATAAAGGAATGATTGCTCATTGTATGCTTAAAAATGTGCATACAGAGATGAAGAAAATGAAGGGTGACATTGACATTTGATGAGTATTTTTGTGGACTTGTGAATTTTTATGTATACTCATAGTTTTGAATGAGAGGATTAAATTAAAAGAAAAACCATCCACTGAGGAGAAAGTGTTTAGAACATGTATATGACAAGATATTAATATATTTCATACAAGAATCCCAATAACCAGTTTATAACCAAATAATCCAAAAGAAATGGGAGTCCTAAACTTCAATTCTGGTAGATCAGGCAAGTAATGCAAACAGTAATGAGCACAGTAGGGCAGATGTTTCAGATGGGGGTTGGAGAGCACTCAGCACAGGCAGGTTCTGTTTCATGCTGGTGGGTTGTTGTCATTAAGAAACATGGACCCAGTGATACCCAAATCTCTTGGTATTTTTAACGAGGAGTACAGGTCTGGATTTTTGTATGAAGTTCTCAATTATTAAATTTTGGTATAAATTAAGAAAAAATAAAACCATAATGCACATTAAACATAATGTAGCTATGAGCTTTGTTTGAATACCTTAGATGGTAGAAGAGTAGAAAGATTTGCTCATTAATGCAGATTAAAATAACATCAGTTTTCATACATCAGATGGAAATGCAAAAGATTAACAATTTGAAAGGTTGGGAGAATATAAATTGCTGGAGGCTCTTTGGAACAAGGCAGTTTGGAACTAGGTGTAAAAATTTAAAATGCATATTAGTTTGACTTAATAGTTCCACTTTCAGCAGTCTGCCTTGCACAAATACTAGTTTTGACAAATGAAGATTTATGTTCAATAAGGTATCCTTGGTCCTGGCCAAAAAAGAAAAATGTAAGTTTAAAAATGCAAATAGACACAAGGTCCTGAGTTCAATCCCTGGTACCAAAAAAAAGACAAACAAATAGAAACAATTCAGTGTGGGTTGATACAGGAATGATTAAATGATAATATAGCTATATTACAATCGCAGCAATAAGAAGGTATGAACAAATAATAGCAATAAGGTGTGAAGTCTATTCTAATGTGGAAAGAACCCAGAATTTACTATTCATCTTTTATATGCAAAATTCCAATATATTTATATAAACAGGTATGCAAATTTATAGATCGTGTGTATGGGGGATTGCATAGGGCCTTGTACATGTTTGGCTCTACTACTGAGCCATATCCTCATCTCTATTTTTTCTTTTCCAGTTTTTCCCTCCCCTTTTATTTTCAAGTGAGGGTCTCACTGAGTTACCCAGGCTGGCCTGCACCTTGTGATCCTCCTGCCTCAGCCTCCCAGGTAGCTGGGATTATAGGCACGCACCACCATGCCTAGTTCTGATGTTATTACTAAAGTCTGTATAATGTGCCATTGTATGGCACCATAATTTAGTCTATTGATGTACATGTAGGTGTTTCCAGTGTCTTGCTACTTGTATGCACATTGCAACGAACACTCCTTTATGTATGTCTTTGTGGAGTGTTGTCTCAGAAGATAGGTTCCTTCTGTATTTTATATGGTGACACATTAAATATCTGAACTTTCATAGATTAGGAAATTTGTGTGTGAGAGTTTATTTGTATGACATTGGAATTGAGTAAATGTGCCTTAGGCATAGTAGTCAGAGAACAAACTAGAAAACTGACATTGTGTCAGCCTTACTAGGTTCCTTTAATTGTTTTTAAAGGTAGTTTAAATAGTTTCTGTCTGTTCAATGCTTATAGTATAAAATTCAAAAGATAGAGAAGCATAAAAATTTCTCTCCTATTCTGAAACTTCCTAGTTTCTTCTCCTGGTAAACCAATGTTAGTTTTATGTTTTGTTTTGTGCTGGGGATTGAATTTAGGACCTTGTATGTGCAGTTTTACGTATATTTTCTACAGATGTTTTATATATATATGGAGAGTTTGTTCATATATATGTATTTTTCATAAATGGGAGCATATGAATGCTTCTCTACAGCTCAGAGGTTTTTTTTACTTATCTATGATAATATCCAGCATTTATATAGTGTTTTGTCTGTTCTAGGCCCTGTTCTAACAAACATTTGGTATTATTATTCTTCATCACAACCCTGAGAAACAGATATTTCTTTATTACAGAGGAAGGAATCAAGGCACAAAAACTTTAAGTAACATGCTAATAAGTTGTGGAACTGAAAGTTGAAATCTAGCAGACTGGCTAAAGTCATCACTATTAGCCTGTTTGCTGTACCGTAGTTTCTTCTTATTTGATATGTTCTAAGGCATTCAGTGGATTTCTGAAAGTGGATGATTTTAAACTATATGTGTGTATATATATTTGTGCGTGTGTGTGTATATAGTTCTTTCCTATAAATACCTACCAATGATAGTTTGACTTATAAATTAGGCATAGTGAAAGATTAACAATATATAATAATAAAGTAATTATTACAGTAGGACAGGAGATACGACAACTGAGTCATGAGATATGATAACTTAGCATATGCAGTGTAAGGACACTGGGCAAGGTGATTTCACATCTTAGGTGGAATGGAGCAGATCTCTATGAGACTTCATGCTATTCAGATGGGCTCATAATTTAAAATTTCTGAATTGTTTATGGAATTTTCAGATTGGAAAGCAAAAGTGTGGATAAAAGGGATACTTTTATACTGATTGAAGTGTTTCATACCAGTACATAGTTATTGCTCCTTTTAAATAACTACATAGTGTTTTATTGCTTAAACACTAATATTTAATCTAACCAGTCCTTTTGTAGGACTAACAATTAATGCTACTCTCAGTATCCTTGTGCTTATATAATGTCTGTATTATTTTGAACATGTAATGTCTCTACATAGTCTTTATTTTCATTCTTCGAAAATTGAGGGTAAGGGAGTCTTGTATTCATGTAGTTGTTTTGTTCTGCGATGTAATCTGAGACTTTCTTTTAAATGGTGTATTCATCTCACTTAAGTTCATTCTGGCATTATGCTTATTTGCTGAAATTTATAGCTAAAGGATTGAGATAAATTAAAGTATAACAACAGAAGTAAACTTAACTGTATAGAGCAGTGCAGTAAAAAGATACAAGCTTGTCTCAGTCCATTCTTCCAATTTTGTTGGTTATCCAACATTTTTATTATATTTTGTAGCCATAAGTGTATCTTTTTTTAAAAGGTTAGGCCACTATTTAAATGGATTCAATGCTCAAAATTTCTTTTTTGTTGAAGTTTCTCTTTTTATCTTTTGTATAGCTGAACTTCATCTTCTAGTATTTTCTTTAGGAACAGTTCATAGCAGTATTCCTTGAGCTTTGGCATATTTAATGGTATTGAGCTGTTGCTTTTATACTGGACTATTACAGTCAGTCTGGGTGTATGTTCTTGAGGCATACTTTTTCCCTTGAGGACTCTATAGGTATTCCTTTGCTGGTTTCTAGCGTTGATTACCCTTTTTCTCCCATTTTTAGGTAGCAATATTTCTGCCTATGTTCTCGAAAGATTCTTTTTTAAAATTCTTGAGGTATGGTAGTTTTACTAGTATTATGTTTATGATTAATCTATACTTGTTTTTCTTTGGAAAAGGTTTGCCTGCTCAAGCTGCATGATTTCTCTGTTCATCGTTGCCTCTTTCATCTTACTGATGCCAAAGGGGGTCTGTGAAAGCCTTGAGTTCTTTAGTATGTTTTAGATGTTGATTCTTTTTTCATCTGAATCTAAAAATTGAACTTTCATCTGAATCTGAAAATTGAATTTTCATGCTCTAGATTCTGCCACTAGAATATTTTTACTTTCAGGCCTTTGATGTGATAATGTTAGTGCTGGAATAATTTATTATTCTGAGTGGCATCATACTTGAAATTTTTTTTTTTTTGAAATGAGAATCTTGCTATGTTACCTTGGCTGCCCTTGAATTTGTGATCCTCTTGCCTTAGCCTCCTGGGATTACAGGAACATGCCACCTTACCCAGATCTGAAAAGTCTTGTTGATAGCTGGTAGGCAAGCCTCCTCCTAGTCTCTGATTTGAATATATTCTTGTATTTATTTGACTCCATTCCATTTTACTTATTCTTTGTTCCTTCAAAAGAACTGGGTGGCAACTAAGAGAGGCTAGATTTTTTTTTTCTACTTCATTTCTTCTCTGAATGACTATATTATTTTCTTAGTCCCAAATATAAAATCACATCTAATAGACTCTCAGGAAATTTTAGTGCTTGGTAGATCATTGGAGCTTTTAGTTTTAAGTCTTTGTTGCTCCACTTATTGCTGACTTTTTTTTTGGTACTGGGGGGATTGAACTTGGGACCTTGCGCTTGCGAGTCAGGCACCGGAACCCCTTGAGCTAAATCCCCGGCCCTTATTGTTAACTTTGTTGGTCCACTTATTGATCTTGTTTTCAAAATCTCAACTTTTTATAATTTTGTAAAAATCTCTGTGTTCTAATTTGTCTAAGTGAACCATCTTTACTCCTAAATAATTGGACTGTGAGCCCTAAAACATTGAGAGAGATTAATAAGTACTCCTCAGAAAAGGCTTTGTGACTCAAATATTGAGAGAGATTAATAAGTACTCCTCAGAAAAGGCTTTGTGACTCAAATACATTTGAGAAATCTTGTACCTTGTGAATAATGTACTCTGAAACATGTAAAGAACACAAATAATTTCTGTTATATCAACAGAAGAATTATGATTGAGAAACATCCTGAACCTGTCTGACCTGGAACTAGATAGAGGTGGTAGAAATACATGTTGGGAGGGCCAGGGATTTAGCTCAGTGGTTCCAACAGCCTGGCAAGCATAAGGTCCCGAGTTCTATCCCTGGTACCAAAAAAAAATACATTTTGGGAAATCTTGAGAATATATTAGGTAATATTTTTTGATTAACATGTTAGGGTATGCCAAAATACTTGTTTGCATGACAGTTATGGTTATCTATAGGGGTGGCAACTTTAATATGCTTTTTAGTATTGATAAATTCCTACTGTTCCAGTATGTAAATATACTCAGAACATTTAATTATGATAGTGTTTTTGATTTAGGAATTTGATTTTCCAGATTGAAAGTAATTCTTGAGTACCAACTATGTATTAAACATGCAAAATTGGTCACCTCTGAAGCTACTTTGCCTTAAGGCTTAGTAGTAAAAGTTTTAGCACTGTAAAATGCTTATGATGTCATATAACTGCCCAGACTCATTCTTCAAATGAAAAAGCTTAAGCCACAGAAATAGTTTTGTCCATATCACATTGAAATTTATTAAAGATTTCAGAACCAAAACCCCAGTTTCAGATCTTTTTTTTTAAACTGCATTTTCTTTTCAATATATTACTTTTAAGCATATTCCTTTTTAGATGGAAATTAGCTAAATGTCCACTCCATTTAAAAGGAGAATTGAGGGAGGGATTGTGTCGCATTGGTATAGACTGAGTCAAATTTAATATAGCTAAGGACCCAAGTCAGTCTTGGGGCATCCTGTTTCTTCTTTACTCATCTGAATTACTCATTTTTCTCTTTCCCACTCCCCAAGTCAAGAAAAAAGAATAGCTTTAAAATAAGAATGCACTGTTAACAGTATCACAGTAAGGGCTAATTAGTGCTTGGTTCTAAGAATCGATGCATGGACCTAAAATTTCTTTTCTGAATGGAACTGGAACATCACTTCTTAATTGTCATTTATAGAAAGATTTATCTATATATTCTATTAATGGAAAATAGACTTAAGTAAGAGTAGTCTCTAAGGTATTGAATTTAAACTTATAAAATATTATATATTTTTAGTATACTTTTCAGCAAGATACTATGCAGTAGCAAATAATTTAGGTCTAGGTTATAGGAATTATGCACTCAGATACATTATTGGAAGACATGTCTCTTTTAAATGACAGATTGACCAGTAAACTAATAGTGTAATCTGTACCATTAGGACTCAGATCGGGGGGAAATAAATTTCTTTTCGGTACTGGGGATCGAACTCAGGACCCTGAACTTGTGAGGCAGGCGTGGTGCCACTGAGTTAAATCCCCAGCCCTTAGATTGGATTTTTCTGTATTCTTTTGGTTACTAGATTATAGAAAGCAATCCTGCCTTTTCAAATCTTTTTCTATCAAACATTTACTTTGGTACATGTATCCAACTTTGATTATTTACCTGATTATATTTCCTGAATCTAAAATCGAAGAAGGATATGTCATTTTAAGAGTTAGAACTATATTAGTTTCATAATTACACCAATTATGATATGTTGTTTTGGATAAGTCATTTAAGTTTTCTGACTTTAAATTTTGTTATCTGTAATTGGGGATTGATCTGCTTCAGAATAATTAGAATAACTTAATGAGATGACTTAAACACACTTGCTCAGTGCTTGGCATATACCAATTGCTTAATAAATATGTTCAGCTGCCACAAATACTGTAATGTTGTCAGGTTCTTCCTTTAGAATAGGCACACTGAAGCACAGGCCCTTCCAGGTTGCTCAGGTCCACATTCCTTTGGTGATTGCCATTTAAAGTTACATCATCCCTTGTAAATTGAAGGTTATCAGGGTGTCTTACTCCATTGATGTCCTCTGTGTATTAGCTGAAGAATCTGACAGTGTACTCTTTTAGCACTAGCGTTTCAGAATTTGGTTTGAAATTTCTTTACTGTATTTCCTGCTATTTCTTGTCCTTGTCTCTTTTCATTCTCTAATGTATTTTCCTGGGTGAGAATAAACTAAGTTTATTAACTACTGTGGTGAATTTCCTTTTGCATTTATCTTTGTCTGAATAGTTTTATGTCTGTATTTCTAGTCTTCAAATTTCTAAATCAAAAAGTACTTAAAATGGATGGGATATTGTTAAAATGTCTTTCAAAAGGGCTTCAGCAGACTATGAAGAGTGTCCATTTCTTTCTATTTCTTACCAGCACTCTTCTTTTTGTATTTTCATCAATTGATTAAGTATAAAATTCTGTTTATTTACTTTCTTGCCAGCCTGCTTGCTTACTTACTAACTAGTGAAGATATCTAAGTTTTTCAAACAAAAGAAGAACTCAGTTTGAGCCATTTATTTCAAAATGGAAACGTAACTTTGGACTTTATGGAAATGACTTATCAAACATTTGTTCACATAGTATCTTAACTTTACACTTAACTATAGTTGAGAAACTACCATTTAAAATTTGATGTTTGTCAATTCCTTATGTCCTTATGTGTGTCCTTAGGTATAAGAACAATCTGATACCTAATGGGGAGGCCCATACGTCAGTCTTTTTTGGTTTTCCCCAGACACCAAGCAGATAGGTTGCAATTCAGTTTTGACACCATCAGGAGTTAGTGTCAGATTCCTCAAGGTAAAGAGGTCAGTGCTAAGAGACTGAGCCACACTTCAGACACCAATCATAAGTCTGGGCTACCTGTATTTCTGAGCAGCTGGCTGTTGAAACTCTTCTCAGATTCACTGATTTACTAGTACGGTTCATAGATCTCAATAAGGAATTACTTTCTATTACTGGTTTATTATATTGGATACAACTTAGAAACAGTTGGAAGAAGTGCATAAGGTAAGATGTAGAGAAAGGGGGTAGAAATGTGGATATTCATACCCTCTCCCAGTGCACCTTCTCACGTACCTACCTTAAAGTATTCACCACACCAGTTATTCAAACCCTGTAGTTTAGGAATTCTTTCATCACATAGGTGTAATTGATTAAATTATTGGCCACTGATGATTAAGTCAGTATGTAGTTTATCTCGCCTCAGATATGTGGTTGGAAAGGGTAGGAATATTTTAATAGATAATTAAATTTCTAAATAATTAAAGATATTCTCTGATACTGTGTCAAAAGTTGACAAATAATTTATTGAAGTTTAATTGCAATGTAAGACTATGTCAACACACTTTTCTGTTTAGATATAATGAGACTTGGGGGAAGTTGCAAAAAAACCACCCAGCTTCCTACAATGTTGACGTCTTACATAACTGCAGTATAGTATCAGTATTAAACCCAGGAAATTGACATTGGTATAATGGTGTTAACTAGATTATTCAATTTTTTCCCATTTTTTGAATATTCATTAGCATGGTGTATAGTTATGTATATTTTTATCCCATATATAGATTCATATAACCACTATCTCAGTAAAAAATCAGAATGATTGTATTCTAATAGTTCTATTGCCAACAAACCAACTCTCCTTCCCCTACTTTGTACCTATCCCCTGCTAACTACTGTACTAGTTGTTCTCCACTTCTATAGTTTTGTCATTTCAAGAATGTTTTGTGAGTGGAATTATAAAGTACATTGCCTTTTGAGATTGAATTTTTTGCTAATACCCTTGAGATCCAGGTATTACTTGGTTAAGTTGTTTGTTCCTTTTTATTGATAATAGTGTTCCATTGTGTTGATGTACCAAGGTTTGTTTGACCTTTTATGAACATTTGGATTGTTTTCAGTTTATGTCATTATTAATAAAACTACGAACAGTGGTGTACATATTTTTATGTGAATATAAGTCTTCATTTCTTGGTGATAAATGCCAATGGGTGCAGTTGCTAGGTTATATGGAAAGAATACGTTTAGTTTTATGAGTACAGTGACTTCTATTTTCTGGAGTGCTGTACTCATTCTGTTTTGCCTTCCCACCACCAGCAATGTATGAGATACACGGTTTCTCTGCATTCTTTTCTCCTTGGCAGCATTTAGTATTGTTACAGTTTTTTACTTCAGCTTCTCCTATTAGGTATGTGGTGATATTTCATCAGGATTTAAATTTTTTAAACTAGCCTATGTTAATGTTTTATGTATATGTTTGGTTAAATATGAGTTCTTCTTCCCCCAGGAAGAACATCAGATTTTTAAACAAGCAGTAAAACATAACACCCACAATTTTCAAGTCAGTAGTCTAGTTTCTTGATTTTTCCCTTCTCTTCCAATTATCTAGGAAACTTAATAGTTTATTAGGTTAACTGTTTTCTATTAACCCAAAATCTATTGTGCAACACTTGTCCTCTAAATCTTAGGAATACAATTTAGATCAGTGATGAAGAACGTTTTAGAGCTTTCAATGATACAAACACTTTGCTGCAGCATGCATGCCATAGGTTTGCCACCACTGATTTACATTGTCAAATACTGTTGGGAAAAAATTCATAGCTCTGGAAATTGGTGCTAATACAAATTAATATCTAAACTTACAGACCACAGACAAACTTAGAGTCTGAAGTCTTTATCCATTCCTTTTTTTACTTCTAAGATCCTGCTGCTCTTTCTCTGAACAGATAAATTGGCTTCGGCTTTGCCAAGCTTTGCCGAAAAAGTAGAATTCTACATGTAATTGGAAATAATTCCTCTTTGCGCTATTTCTCCTATCCCCAACTAAACTTACATGTAGCTGAATCCGTTCTAATTTCTGTTTGAAAAGCAAAAAAGATTGTTTAAGGCCAAGATTTTTGCCAGTCCATTAGGTTCTTTTGACTACTCTTCTAAAATTCAAATAGCTGAACTGGCTGCTGCTTTGACAGTATTTTTTTCCTAATTTATGCATAGCTCTTATCTCTTCATAAGCTCTTGCACGTATATCCATCCCTAAATGTTTATCCTCCTCAAAGTACCACCATGTTACATTTTTACATGCTTCTTTCTGTATTCCCTAATCTGAGTATCCATACTGCATCTACCTGATCACTTTAGCTAGCAGTTCAGACATTATTCTGAAAGCTCTTTCCTTTATTTATTTTGTTTTATTAGTGACATGTTATTAAGGTTTCTTTTCCCCCTGGTTTTTATATACCGGTTGAGGGTCCCTAACCTCATCTTCCAAATGCTTCAAAATCTGAAGCTTTTGAAGCACTGATGATGCTTAAACTGTCAGACTGGAGCGTTTGGGTTTTAGATTCTTGGGTTAGAAATACTTAGCTGGGAAAGTTTATACAGACATTTGAAAATTCAAAAACATCTGAAATTCAAAACACTTGTCCCAAACATTTCAGGTAAGGGATATTAAGCCTGTACAATGTACTTGTGATTATTCAGTTAGAGAAGTGCCAGTTGAATATTGGCATTGTCTACAAAAACAGAAACCAAAATTACCTTTTGCATAAAATTTGAGAGATAGTTACCACCTATTTAAGCAGATAGTACTAGTTCGAATAAGGAATGCAACCAAAATTAATTGACTGAAGTTGAAGGTATCGATACTATGTGTATCTATAAAAATATTTGAGAAGAATTCTCTGGGGCTAAGGAGAGAGAGGATACACTTAGATTAAAATTTCATGCTTGATATATATTCTAATAGATGGTTGTAACAGTGCTTAAAAGGAATTTAACCTGTTAAAACATTGGTTTTAAAAGTTCAGAGTCTCAAGAGGTTGCGATGAGAATTAGAGGTGTGTCTGAGTAACCGACATTTTATTTTATGTTATGTTATTTATTTTTTTGGTACCGGAGATCGAACTCAGGACCTTGCGCTTGTGAGGCAGGCGCTGGAACCACTGAGCTAAATCCCCGGCCTGGAAATGCTTGTTCTTTAAAAAGATAAAAATAATAATTATGTTTAATGTTTCTATTTGCCTTAAATATAGACCAGCTTTTGTCATTTTATG